>VCRD01003423.1:8310-58469 GCA_006783055.1 Trinorchestia longiramus
ATTTAACCACGGCAGATGTCTATGCTATTAGCTTCAATTTGATATGTAAATGAAATTTGTGGAATGAATAGATGAGAAATTATTATTAAGACCGTAAGGTATAAATATCGTTAGTTGAGTCCAAAACTGGTGTCGAGGATTGTCGTGTCTCATGCTATTAAAGGTTGATGTTAGGAGGTTTTAATTTACCCACAGCAAATGTGTATGTTATTAACTTCAATTTGATATGTAAATGAAGTTTGTGGAATGAATAGATAAGAAATTATTACTAAGACCGGAAGGTATAAATATCGTTAGTTGAGTCCAAAACTGGTGTCGAGGATTGACGTGTCTCATGCTATTAAAGGTTGATGTTAGGAAATAAAGAGGCATACATTGAAACCAGTGCTAGTATGTCAAGCAGAATTTGCTTCTATTGTTGACTATTACGTTTTGTGTAGGGTAGGTTATTCTCAATACACTAGATTATATAATTAATTTTTGATTTTTACACGAGTGAGGTAAGTAAATAAATGCATCAATGTTCCTTGGTTTCTTATATTCAACATCTGTTTGATTTTGATTTTTTTTTTATAGCATTGAAGATAAATTTTTTGCTCTCCGAAAGTTTTGCTATTTTAAATTATTATGTTCTTAGGTTTAGGGCTGATATTGGTGTCTCTGAATAGTTAGATTAAATGTCTGAATCTCATTCTCAAAGTTTTCTTAATAGAAATGTTATATTTCATACATTGTTAGTCCATGTATTATCTTAGAACTATTAAATGCTTGGGTGCTCTTTTCTTCAGGTTAAGAAAATTTGTTCATCAACTATGAGTTCTAGTCAAAAATTTAAACCTGTAATCACAAGAAGGAGCAAAAGAAGGATTGAAAAAAGCAGTCCATCACAGAAAAGAAGCAGAATGAAGGTCAGTGTGAAGAGTATGTCAAACTAATTGCAATTTGTCTTTTAACAGCACAAATACCAGCAGCTGGTACAGCAGCAACCAATGGAATAATTAAGATGTGTTTGTGTTGTCATATTCTAATAATAATTTCTTCATTATGATCAGATGAAAAAATATTACTTCTGTATTTAATATTTTGTTTTATAAATATGGCAGTTGTTGGTTATCATCATTGGTGATATCAATTTACAATAATCAATTTTTAAATTTAGAGTTTCATATTATTTTTAAAATGATGATGCAACAGATTAGTCAAATTTGGATTTGAATTGAATTTTATTTGGTAATATTTTACACATTATACTGTATTATCTCTTTTTCAGAAGTGTTTCATTTGTTTAATAGTTTCAGCTCAAGAGTCAACAGGAGAATGTACAGATTTTTTCCTTTGTTAAAAATTTTAATTAACAAAAGGAATACTTTGGTCCCAGAATTGCCATTTCTGACTTACTTTATTTATATTTGGGAATTGATGAACCAATTATTTTATAAGCTAGAATAGCATTTGTCAAAAGTATTGGATATTTAATATTTGTTGTTCTCTTCTGATAATTTCTTGCTTCTTAAAAAGTGTTCAAGTGGTCCAAAATTGAACTGTGTTACCTCAAACAATCAGAGAAATTCAAGATACTTACTGAAGCAATTACATTGTCTACTCTTTGTGATCCACCCCTCTTCTTTGTCATTTTGCAGTAGCCATTGAGAAAATGGGTAGAACTAAAGAGTTGTGAGAAAATGTGTGTAATATTACTGATCATCATAAAAGTGAAGGCTATTTTAGAATTCCTCAAGATCTCAATCTACCTTTGAATGCTATAAGAAAACTAATTAAAAAGTGGAGGAAATTAAATTCACTTGTAAACAAGTAGGGAAATGGTAGGCCAGGAATGATTAACAAACAGATTTTTAGATGAATTGTTTGGAAAGGTATGGAGGATCCCTACACTAGCTGTATGGAAATTCAAAATGATCTTAAACAACCTGAAAACAAAGTAAGTGTAGACACAATTAGCAGGGCATTAAATCAAGCTGGCTTGCATTCAAGGTCAACAAGGAAGTTCCTCTACTGCTGTCTAAACATCTTCAAGCTTGCTTGAAAGTCATTTGAAAATTGCAAAATCAAGCCTAAGCAATTTTGGCACAAAGTTGTATTATTATATGAAACAAAACTAGAGCTTTTGGGAAGAATGTCAATGCAGGTTTTTAGGAATGATGGAATGGCTTACAATACTGAAAATACCATGTACATTTTAAAGTTTGAAGGGTGTAGCATTATGGTATGCATATATTTGAAAATCTTGACAAGTTCTACTTCAGTCATTCTTGTACCATTTTCTTATACTTATGTGAATGTAAATTGGTAAGTATTAAAATCACCAAAATTAACATGTTCTTTCATCTCTTTATAAGTAATCCCTTGTTACTTCTATTGCAGCTTGCTTGTGGATCTGAAGAAGATAACCCAGAGAGCATCCTGGGGTTAGAGCTGAATGTGGCTGAGCTTTCTGAAGAAGAGGAAGTGATTCAGAATGTGGCCAGCTCAAGCTCTCAGGTGATTACTGGCTGGCTAATGGCTGTGTTGGTATTAGGTTTACTGAAGCTTTAGCAAATTTATATTACTACTACTTTTACTTCTGGTTGTATTTTACAAAGTATCATTGTTTTAGTAATGTAGATATGAGATGTTTAAGAGATCATCTTTAACCCTTTCACCCTGGATGGCACACATATATACCACCCTGGATGGCACACATATATACCACCCTGGATGACACACATATATACCATCCTGGATGGCATACATAAATATACTCTGGGCTGAAAAGGTTAAAGTCTTGGGTTAGACTTGGGAGAAGAAAATCAAGTCTTCCTAAGCAATTATTTAGATAATTAACTTCCTTCTGGGACCTTATTTGATGCTTTCAAGTCTTTCTGTTGCTGGCATGACATTCTTGATGGGCCAAATAATGATAAGTGAATCATTGCTCAGTTGTTTGAAGTTTTTAATATTCCAAGTGTATCTTTTGATTTTTCTTAAGTATAAATATTGGAGCGCATTAACAACTCTTAATATCACCCCATGTAAAAATAACAAGGAAGCCAAATATTTAGGCTACAGCAGGTAGTCGGCAGGTAGAACATTTCATGTTTTCTTTGATTGTTTTCTTAAGATTCAGAGTGATATTAGTAGAATAATTTAATGCAAGATACTAATACATACTTTAATTAGTTGGTGTCATATTACTCATTAATTATGATACATTTAGGTAATCATGGCCAAGTAGCATACCTACAGGCCTGTTAATAAATAATACTCTAAAATTTCATGTCTTGGTATAATAGGAAGTTCTTCTTACTCAATTTTAAAAATTGGAGTATTATTGTTGAATCTTTTGTAACTAGTGGGATCAAAATGTTCTGTACTTCATTTTTAGTTCATTCTCAGCAAATGTTCAACTTTTTGATTGTTAATTTAAATTAAAATGGGATATCTATTATTTATAACTGCCATAAAAGAAATTTTAAATTTTGAACTGTAACTAAATACTGCATTCTAATATCTAATAGAAAAAAGTTCTCTGAATTTTGAATGCATTTAATATTATTGACTTTCAGGATTGTGGACAAGGCAAAAATCCCGAGGTTGCCACAACCAGCAACTCAGATGATTACATGGACCATCAAGAGGACGATGACGATGATGGTGAAGACGATGATGAGGATGTAGATGACGAGGAGGTAGAGGACGAGGATGGGGAGCAAGAAGCCTCTGTGTTGCCTCCCACTCTGCCTTGTACAGACGAGCTCATGAAGCGCCTCATGAATGACTCTCTCTCTTTCTCTGAGGTAACGAGCTGCTGCTGCTCTCCCTGCCCAATAGGTGTAAACACTGTAATTAGTCTCATATACAGCATATTGACTTCTATCTGAAGGGTTTTGTGATGAGGCTCCCTGTATCTTGTTTTTTCAGTGTAACACTAAAGTTATACAATTGATGTGATGTACTCATGTCTGTGTACTATCAAATCTAGGGACCTCTCAATGAGTTGTAAGTTAAGGTGTAGGTATGTGCATTGACTGATGCGTGGGTGTTACTTCAGTTAACTGCCATGATGGGTGGAGAGGAGACGGAGGCGGACGAGACGGCCTCTGTGAATGCAGCCTCCTCCTCCTCTTCCTCATCCTCCAGATTAGTGAAGGAGGTGAGCAAGGGTGGTGCTGACAAGTCCCCTGCTTTTTCATCAGCAACTGCTGCAGAACAATTTGAAGAAGAGCTGGACATGCAAAGGTTGGTTTTATATTTTCTTTTCAGGCTGTATTAAGAAGTTATTCTTTTCTCTTTTCATGTATCATATTCAATACACTTCAAATAAACGCAGGTAATTTATACTCGTGTTAGAACTGTATGTGTTCTGTGTAAACATCAGTACGGCACCACACTTCAGATGGACTCCAGTTTTCGTCATGCGAGGTGCTGTGTGTAATTGTAACCTTTTCATATTGTGAGTAGTGGTTAAATAAAAATATTTCAAGAAAAAAATTTAAGAGGAAGGGTCAATCTTACAATGTACTGTTAGTGTTTTTTCACTCTGACGTGCAAAATATTTATTTGAAAGTGAAGGAAGATGAAAGCAAATTAATAAATTATATCAAACATTTCAGAAATCCAATTCTTTTTAGAAAAATCATCAATCAGTGCTAGAAAGTAAGTACAGGGTCTGAAAAAAATAGATTAAAAAAGTCTCTCAGAAATGGTAAATGGAACAACGCTGACATTCTGTACAGCGTGCAGGACAAAAATTATGATAATGCAGGCCGCGGCAGGAGCTGAATGTTATACCCAGAGATGGAAGTATAAACCAATTTAATTAAATATGATATGAATATGGTATTGAATATATGAAATATGGGTGTATGATTTCCAGTTATAATATTTATTATGATGAATAAAGATTTAAACAAATAGCTATTTTAGGGTTACATAGGTGGGTTAATTTTCAAAGGATATTATTAAGTTCCTAGAAGTTAACTGAATACTCTTCTAGAGAACGTTTAAGTGGTTCAAAGAGACTAGACAACTAAAGAATACGTTTGAACAAAGGCACCCTCAAACTACCAGAACCTCAAAACTGTTAATTTGCGATTGTTAGTGTGTTAATTGTTGCGATTCTTCAGACAACAGCAGCGACGTCGGGGACGGGGTCGAGGTGGACGAGGCCGTGGGGCTCGACTACACCCGACGCTAGCGGCCCTCATGGGGCAGGCCAATCTCTGTGTGGGCCACAGCGACACCAATGAGGCCATTAAGATGTGCCTTGAGATTATCAGGCAGTTCCCCAACTCACCGCTGCCTTACGAAGTTTGTTACTGCGACTTCCTAGTTCATGATTATTTTTGCAGGTCCATCTTGGTAGATGTGATATTGAGATAAATGGGAACTTTTTGTATCATGGTATGTTGGAATATACTGTGATGTTATCCGTGATGTAATTTACAGGGGGACTATTTCAGTCGTTTTTATGTATTTCTGTATCTACACTTCGTTAGGTGAGGTGATGTGAATTGTATTTGGTCGCTTGTTAAGAACTAGGGTGCGCTACAGTCACTCTGCGCTGTATCAGTGCTCTAATGGTTTCTGCAATCGTCAGCAGAGCTAACTATGAAGTACCCTAGCTTCCACTGCAAAAGGCTGTAAAATACCGTAGTATGCAGAATTATTCTCTTAATCTAAGCAACTTTCTTAGTTGCGCTAGAACGGGGGTTTTCAACCATCAATTTTCTCTGGCCTTGTACCTCTTCAGTATTTCGACAGATGAGCATGTACCCCTAAATTTTTATGACAGAAAGAAAAAGGAGTAGAAAAGTGAAATTCCACTGAATTTTGAATAGAACTTTTAGGTTTTAGGAATTATAAACTAACATTAAATGTACTCCTTTAGATAAGCAAATGTACCCCAGGTTGGGAACCCACCCCTCCACTAGAACTTATCTGATTTTTTACTTTTGTAGGAGAAATATTCAATATAAAAATATTTTTTAAATATTCATTGAATATTTATGCTGTATTGTTTGCTACTGTTCCAACGGAGACGCAACTTCATTCGTTGTGGGGCCTCTTTTCTAGAAGCGTGTATTGTTGTAATAGTCTCTCATATATAGCAGAAGTTACTGTGACATCTAAATTAACTATTGTGCATTATGAAGCTTACAGAAAACTTTTCAGTGCATCAAACACAGTGTGGCGTTGGAAAATTAGCGGGCAATTATTTGTATGTTTTCGTATAAAATAGTTTTTTTAATTATTTTTGTACTGTTCAGACCCTGGCGATGATTTACGAAGACCGTGGCCTGCAGAACAAGTCCCTGCAGTTTCAGCTGATGGCGGCCTTCCTGTCGCCGCTGCCTGATAAGTGGGTGGAACTGGCGGAGTATTACAAGGACCAGGACGAGCTGGAGCAAGCGGTGTACTGCTACAGCCGCGCCATCAAGCAGTCACCCGCCACGCTTTCCTATCACTGGTCACGCGTAGAGCTGCTCGAGAGGCTAGGCAACCAGGCTCGTGCTCTCAGGAGTTACACTTACATGCTCAAGTTCCTCAAGCCAGACCAGGCTAAGGTGTGTACTCTTATGCTGAACTGCGCTATGCCACAAGCAGCTTAGTTTCAGGGTTAAGAATATGGAGGAATAAAGCAGTGTAAGGACTGCTCATTACGTATGTATGTCCAACTTGCCGGAAAAGTGCTTGGCAAAATCCCCTTTTATATCGAGCCTAGTTTTTTTAGCGAATGGTGGATAAAGTTCTTATGGATGAATTCCCCTTTTTTGTTAGATTCCTGTTTTTTCTGAGCTTTTCCTGTGGTGAATTTTGCCAGTTTTGAGATTCTAGCAGTTTGAGGGTCAGCTTGTCCAAGCCTATTCTTTACTTGTCTAGTCTCTTTGAACCACTTTAACGTTTCAGACAAGTATTCAGTTAACTTCTAGGAATTTAATGATATCCGTTGAAAATTTTCCCGCCTTATGTAACCCTAAAATAGCTATTTTTGTGTGTTTACAGCTTTAGCCATTATAATAAATATTATAGCTGAAAATCATGTATCCGGTACCACTAAATTGGTTCATATTTCTTTCCCTGGGTATACAATGGAGCGCCTGTCCCAACATGCACTAGCATGATTTTTGTTCTGTACACTGTACAGAAGTTTAGCGTTGTTTCATTTGCCTTTTCTGGGAGTATTTCTCACACTCGGATCAATTCGCAGTTATTTTACTAATTGCTGTTATAGTATTCTCGCATGTATCGTGTATAATACCTTGTATGATTTTAATGAAGTTTTAGCTTGTTTTAATATTTTGAGTGACCTGAATGTTATGTGTGTGACGCAGGGCGGACTAAAACTAGCGAAGGAGATCGCCAAGATTCACTTCAGCCAGCAGAATTACAGTGGTGCCCGGCACGCCATGGAGACCGCGTTCGTCCTCTACTCAAAGCACGTGACGCATGAGGACGTCAACTTGCTGCTGGATGTGCTCGTCACAGAGAAAGACTTTAAGGCTGGTCTGGTCGTGCTCACCACGTACGCCGGAGTCAAGTTCTTGAAGATGGTGGGTGTTCATTTAACATTATGCTCTTGGAAAGTGTACAGTTCGATTTTGGCGACTGCGTTGTCACTCGAGTTTTAGGGTTGTAATGTAAAGGTGAAAGTTATATAAATTGTAGTATTTTTGTTTTTTGCGACTTTCTGCATAGTTGTAAATGCTGTTCCAGCATTTTTTCTCTTTAAAATGTATCGACCTGTAATTTTTCAAATCAAAGTGGACTGGGTGTTTAGACTGAAGAGTCTAGTCGCTAACAGTGGAGCTTTAGATCACTCGGTATGCTGGAATAATTGCTCGTAGCCGAATAATAAGCGGTTACGATTAAGAATGATAAAACCGTACTCGTTGATGCTTAGCGTATACAGTGGTACCTCGACATACAAATGTCCTAACTTACGAATGTCCTAACTTACGATTTATTTAACATACGAATGTTCATTTGGTTCAGATTTCCATGGGCGGAAATCTGAACCAAATGACCGTTCGTATGTTAAATAATTCGTAAGTTAGGACATTCGTATGTCGAGGTACCACTGTACAAATACGTCCACCAATATAAATCCTATTCAAGGATCAGGCGTGTTCAGTTTTTGTTTGTTCCGTGAAGTGTTTGCAGGGACTTCAAGAATATATTTCAGGGTATAATCCCACAGAAAAAGGATTGGCAGCTCCTTTACTTTCTGAGATATATACATTAAATTTTATTGGAGTACATTCTATGTACGCTATGCATTAATAGGTCACATTTACCTTACCACTAAATTTATTTTCGTTATTTTGGCTTCGTTGGTATGCCTTAGAGTGTAGATGGAGAGCTGGAGGAAGTGACCCCGTCACAAGACAACGTTGAGGGCTGTATTTGCTCGGTGGGGGAAGACTTCCCCATGGATCTCCGCTCCAAACTGGCTGTCTGTCTCATCATGGTCGGAGCTTTCGATCTGGCCGGGCCAGTCGTCGACGTGCTAATGAGGTTAGCGTCTACTTTAGTACATCTTGTTGACGTCTTCATAGGAGATTCTGTCTTGCTCATCGTGTAATCTTCCTCGTTTCATTGTGTATCCAGTTCTGCAATTACTGTCATAAGACCAGTCTGCCTTGTCCATCTTGTAGTTATCATCATGAAATAAGCTTTTGTCTTGTCAATGATGGCTTAATTAAAATGAGGTGAACTTAAGCGTTATCGCTTGTGTGTGGAAATGAACTTACTCTTAAGATATAGGCTTTATGAGTCCATTTCTTCAGTTATGGAAAGTCTATAACGTAATCACTTGTTTGATTCTAGCTAAATATCACTGACCTAATTACACATACATTCTTGAGAGTCCATTGCAGCGTAAGCCTTCGGTTGAGCGAAAGGAGAATGTTAAGAAACTGGATAAGATTCTTAAATGCTAAGATTTTTCTTCGGTTCAGTAATGCGACAGGATTTAAATATGTGGACTAATTCTTCTTTCCTTACAGCAAATCAACGGAGGAGTTCGGTGATCTATTCATGGACGTGACGGAGGCGCTGTTGTCAATGGGCCGAGGGCAGTCAGCGTTACCATTGCTTGAGCTGCTGCTGAGGTGCCCTCGACATGGAGCCGCTGCCACCGTGTGGCGCCTCTACGCCGAGTCTCTTCTCTCTGCTGACAGAGTCAAGAACTCGGATGATGCCGTGCAGGCTTACTATAAAGTGCGTGGGGCGCGGGAGGTGAACGAGTTCTTATAAAATAGATGGATGTTGTGAGTGAGAATTGAGACGCCTCGTTTCAAAGCAGGAACGTGAACGTCAGGTTGAAGCGATTTGAAGAGAGCGAGTTGGGACTAAGAATAGGGGTTTGGGAGTAGAGTTAACTCAGGATGGCTGTGAACGATGAACTATCATTCACAAAATTATTGACTTTAGTTTTAGTTTTAAATCGCCTCGAATATACTCGAATCATATTTTTAATAGAACCATGAGGCATGTTACTGATATTTCCTTTATCGGAAATGGATTTTCACCAGTAGTTTTCTTCAAACTAAACTATTATCTTTCATTGAGTACATGCACTCCCTGTAGAGACTTCTATGTATTTGTGAGTACGTCTCAGCTGACGTAGTGTTGAGCCGTGACTGAGACCACGCGACTTTCTCTCAGGTGGTTGAGTACGCGCCGGACAACGCAGAAGCTCGCCTCACGCTGGCCTCCATCCTGCACGAGCAGCAGCACACGGACGCTGCTCTGCAGGTGCTGGAGCAGGACTCGTCTGTGCGGCCTCTTGACTCTCAGGTTTGTACTTCCTGTGAACAAATCTCAGAAGTATTGTCGGTTTAGCTTTCTTAACGCATGTTGCTGTTAGCGTTGAGGGCGAATGAGGACACGAGCAGGAATTGTAGCTTTTTTAAAAAAATTCTTCGTATCAAATTGCATACCTCGACCAAATTCGTGTTTGAAGTTTTACTGTGTAATAATAAGAATTGACTCCGTGGTTCAAATTCAATGATTTTGGCTTCATAAAGACGAGGGCAGATTACATGCAGATTTGTTTATCGTGCTCTGTGGCATGGGCACTAGAGGAAACTGGAGCAACAGAAGTTTAAGCTCCTTCAAGAGGAATTGGTTACTTTATTCCCCTGATGGTGGAGAAAAATACTTTGGTACACCATGTCACACGCGAAGGTAGCAACGTGTGCAAGTTACTTTTTATGGAAAAAATGAAAACCTATTTTTAAATTATATGTATTATCTAATCTTATACTAAGAATGACCATCGTGTGTTTATATATATATATTTATTTATTTATGTTTCGTGTCACTCATTTTCGCTGTACAACTGCACTATAATAAGTCACTTTAAAAAAAATTAGAGATACCCAGAGCCTTATACAGTATGGACCACAAAAAAGTAAACCCAACTTTAAATGTTAATTACTTCACAGTGAATGAAGATATTTTAGGTCTGTTATTTGCATTAAGTGCAGAGAAATGTTTCTTCATAAAAATGTCAAGCCACATCAAATTGGTCCCCCTTCTATAATATATTTCACCAATGAGATGAATAATAGCTGTAAAAATGTGAGTAAAATATTAAAATGTCATTGTAATATTCAAAAGAAGTTTTCGATTAAAATTATTTTAAAACGAGTTATAACGATTCACTTAATGAAGCATAACAGAAATGGATTAATAGATACACAACTGAAATGTATATTTATATTGCAAATGGCGACCAGCTGTGTTGAAACATTTTTCACATCCTACTTTCATTGATTTCATAGCACGGTTAATAACATCAGGATTGTCTTTCAAAATGTCTATTTCACTTCTAATTCGATTCTGTAATTCCTGCAAATCCTGGGGTGGTGAAAAATACACTTTGTTCTTCAAATAGCCCCACAGAAAAAAATCACAAGGTGTAAGATCGAAGCTCCTGGGTGGCCATTCAATGTCATGGCCAAGCGCTATTATTTTCCTTCCAAACATGTCTTGCAAATAATTCTTAACGATTAGTGTTCTGTGTGCGGGAGCACCATCTTGCATCCACAAAATACGATTAAAATTTTTTCCGTAAGTAATCTGAACGTGTGGAATAATTTCTGTGTTTAACATTTGCAAATACTTGTCACCATTTAGCGTTATAGCATAAAAAAATGGTCCAATTACCGATCCGGTGCCGCACAAACCCAACCAAAGAGACGCTTTTTCTCTACTCACGCTGATTTCATAAGTATTTTTTTAGGAGGATGGTTTTTCGGTGCATAATGCCTACAGATCTGCTTATTAACTGCTTCATTCATATGAAATGCGCATTCATCTCCCACCACTAACCATTTAATAAAAATTTCTGGACGTTCAGCGAACCAGTGAGCAAATCTTAAGTGACGAGGATAATCTCCTTCGAGCAGTTATTGCTTAACTTTAGCTCTGTAAGGATAATATTACAAATCTTTACGAACAATTCTTTGGAAGGAGGATGATGACAATTCTGTGTCATTTCTTCTTTAGATACCTTAGGATTTTCAGTTATCACTTGTCGAGCACGTTCAATGTTTTCGTTGGTTCTTACAGTTTTCAATCATCCTGAATTTCCTTTGTTTAGATTTGAAATAGTACCATGTGTTCTAAATTTATTAACTGTCTTCTTGATTGGAGAGCTTCTTTCAGGAAATCTCTGTTCGAATTCATTTTGAACTTCCTTTAAACTCTTTCTTTCTTCGTAGACGTTGTTGATGAAAATGCGTTGTTCATCTTGAGTTGCATAACGATGGGCATCGTCATTTGGAAATTTAGCTTTAAGTGTTAATTTTCAGATGATTTGGACTTTATTTATACTCTAACCCGGTGGTTCCCAAACTTTTTTATTTACCGCTCCCTTCTCAGGAAATTTTTTATCTACCGCCCCCCTTGAAATCTTGCCGCCCCCTAGTGGTTAATTATATTAAAATTTTATAGCACGTTATCGAAAAGATGAATTTGCTATATATAAAAAAATTTCCAAGATGGGAATCACTGCTCTAACCTAAAGCTTTGTATCCACGACACGTATCTCTGTGTGTAATACAGCAAATGAAACTTGAGTATTTTTATCGAAAGTTACTAATGTTTAAAAGTTGACTATCATTTCTAATCTTAATATACTTCATGTGCAACTCACATTTTTACAGCTATTATTTATCTCATTGGTGAAAGATAGAAGTGGAACCAATTTGATGTGACTTGACATTTTTATGGAGAACATTTCTTTGCACTTAATGCAAATAACCGACCTAAAATATCTTCATTCACTGTGAAGTAATTGACATTTAAAGTTGGGTTTACTTTTTTGTTGTCCATAGTGTATACTCGAGTCCGTATCGTGGATACAGAGCATATTACACTATACATACACAAGCTCGCAGTTGCTTTCAGTAATGCTGAATTTCTGTATCTAGGATATGACACGAATGGCTATAACTACTTCTATTGCGGCTCAAAAATACTGTATTCTAAGTTTTTATTACTGTCCCAAGAAAAATGTTACCTTTGAAATAAGCTTAAGCATGGAAACTACACTACACATGGAACGAAAAAAAAAGACTGAAGCGAGAGCGAGAGAAAGATTATTTCAAGAACAACAAGCTGTTGGAAGGCAACAGATGCGGGATCAGTATGCCAGTAGTTCACAAGAACGACTAGAGGTCATACGCTCAGCAGCAAGACTAAGGCAGGCGCAGAGGCGTGAACAGGAGGATGATGACCAGCGTTATGTTCGTAGAAGGAATCTCAGAATAGCAGCGCAAGAAAGAATAGTTGCTGAAACTGAGGCAGAATCAAGTCAAAGGAGAGAAGATATGAGGCAGAGAGTGCAGCAAAGGATTGCCATTGAAACTGAAGAAGAGGCAAATCAAAGAAGAGATGAGATGAGAAAGAGAATGCAGCAAACGATTGTCAATGAAACTGAAGAAGAAACATCAAAGGAGAGAAGATTTAAGATGTAGAGCGCAGGAAAGAATTGCCAGCGAAACTGAAGAAGAAGCAAATCAAAGAAGAGATGAAATGAGACAGAGAATGCAGCAAATGATTGCCGATGAAACAGCAGAGAAAGCAAATCAAAGGAGAGGAGATCTAAGATCTTTCCAACAGTATTTGCCATCATTTTTAATGGCACGGGCACACTGGTTTATTAATATTCTTTATTGGTTTATTTTTTCGATGGGTTGGTTAGTTATTACAATCTATGGCACAGTTAGTCTTTAAGCACCTTGATGCTGTTATATTTGGACAACATGTTCAAGGTGTGAATAAGAATTCTTATTTGCTTGTGGCACTTCATGCAGGTCTTAACGTCTTTGTCACCCTGTAGTCGTTCGTTCGCCAGAACGTTTGCTCACTGATACGTCAGTGTGTTCTGTCTAAAAATAACGTGACATTTACTTTATGAGGATGTCACGCACGTTAAACAACACAATATTTCAAAAATATTAGAGAACTTGTTTATTTAATCAGATTATAATCCATGTTCTTATATGACCGTTTTCTAACGTTCCTTTCAGTCACATATTCCAGCTTTTAGAAATTGTTTCCTCTTCCTCCGTCGAGCTGTCGGAATGCTTTCATTACTTCTTCTCTACATAAGAATGTTGAATTGCGTATAAAAAGCTACAAATGATTAAATATTTAATAATCAGCAGGAGAGATGTCAGGAGAATAGGGAGGATTTTACAAAATCGCATTTATAAGCTATGCAATCGAACGACCTTAGCCTGACAGAGGTGAAAATTTGTGTTGTCGTGAAGCAAAATTGGGCAATCTCTACTTACTACACTGTAACTTGTTTTCAAATTGGAATGCATATAATAATCAATATTCGGGCACTACTATGTCTGTTACCGTTTTATCGTATCAAAAAAAATGAGACTTGAAGATTGAAATAACCAATCAACAATGGGACATTTTATGTGTTAAAACTTGGCATGCTGAATTAACAAGACCACAATATTCCTTCATAAAATTTTAACGCTGTCTTTGCAAACTTGGACATACGGTCATGTGTAGGGAACTCGCATTTAATAATCGCTAGAAATTTTCAATTGTGATAAACTTTTATTTAAATACATTGCACTCTGCTACACATGTAAACCATTGCTTGACGTGATCAGGTGCTCTACCGGCGATGCTGCATCCTGCTCGAGTGTGAGTTGCTCGAAGAGTTTTTGACCACCGCGTCGCTGTTGTTGGGTAAACACTTCGTGCGGATCCGGTCACGTGATGAGGCAGAGGTGCTGATCAACAACAAGAAGGCATCGAACAAGCTGGAGGGGCTCAAGGAGCTGCGGCAGTCGAAAGGAGAGGCGGCAGAGGACGCCGAGCCTCAGTACACAGCCTCGGAGGTGCCTCTCAGGGACCAGTGGCAGCTGTTTCTCACCGTCTGCAAGAAACTCCACGCCAGCAAAAGGTAAGATTTACTGGCCTCGTGAGCTACAAAGTAGTGTTTCGCGGAAAGACCACCACCTATTCAGGCTCACAGCTGCAGAATAGACATGTTTCGATTGTGATGTAACCAATACATATGTTACTTAGTCCTATGGGATATTGCTTAGGAAGCAATGTACGTGAAGATGTGCAGTACATGACACTAGTAACAAAACTTACGAAAATTACATTTTATTTAATCAGAGGTAAGTGAATATCCATTTATTGTCATAAAGTGTACTTCTTTAGTTGTTCATAAACTTGGAGGTAGAAAACATTTCTCTTTATAATAGACTAAAAAAAAAGAGGGGTAAACAGTATGTATATCATACGAATATTCGGATATAGAAGATGAAAATGTAGCTAGAGTGGCTCATAAAAAAGTCATACCTCACAGGTCTCCTGCATTTCAGGGTAAGAAAACCATCAATTTTTCCTCATTACATTTCCAATGATTCAGTTATATCTGTCATAACACTAGAAAAATTCCGGAAACTGTTTGAATAAAAATAAAGAAAGCAACTGAAGATACAGTTGATAAAAGGTTTTTACGCATTCATGGCCGAGCGTCACGCATATCCTGCAATTTTATGTTCATTTAAATAAATTTTCTCAATTAGTTTTGTGTGGAGCAATGTACAAAATAGACTTAGGGCAGACAATGCTCAAATGTCTGGAAAAATTGATCCGGAATTAAGGTCCGGAAAGAATTCCAAATTATCTTACCTCTGTTATGAGTTATCAATACTTAGTGGCTAGTTTGTTTACTTGTTTTTAATTTTGAATTTAAAGTTGATTATACTTCTAGTCTATTGGCAAAATTCTGAATCTAAGTTCTGAATTCTGATGTTTTCTGTAGTTTGCTCTCTCTTTATAGTTTGGTGGTTGTTCAAGAAATGAATGGAAGAAAGTTTTGCAATGCATTTCTGATTAATTTGAATGAATTATTCTGCTTGAATAATTAGACTTACCTTTTAAAAAAACACCCGAAGGTTTTTTGTTATTTAGGTCCGTTTTTTAATGCTAGTCTTAATCTCGCCTTGCATTTATGTGACAGTTATGTTTGACTTAACATGAACTCGAATGTTGGGAGGATGAGGGCTCAGTATTTTTAGGGAGATCTTAGTGTGTAAAGCCACATCACGATTTTTGTATCCAAATATTTCTGGATGCGTTGCTTATTTTGCCAAATTTAATTTGTTACCAAGTTTTACTCGGAGTGAAAAATTCTTACCTACAGACCAGCGAGTCTTTCAGTTCCACATTACAATTGTACGAGTATTTTTCAAGTTGCTCAACTTGCTACTTTTTTATAATCTTTTGCTAACATTTTTTCACGAAGTATCGCTTGATGTAAAAAATTAACTCTGCAGTAGGAAAATAGTTTTGAGAAAAGGAAGAATCAAGTATGTGTCCCTCAAGGATTCACAAAACCTATTGGAAAATTTGGGTGCTTTCTTAGTAACTAAAACGGTCACTTATTATCTTTGTGTAAGCAATGAGGCGAGAGTACTGACTAAAAATGACCAATCTGCTAGCCTCTGCAATTGATTTGAACTTTCATTTTTACGCGGAGTAAATAGTCCTTTAATAGTGTTCAAGAAAATACACCAGGTTATTCGTTAGATCTCAGATCGACCTATTATTATATAAATTCCGAGTTTAGCTCTCGTTTGACGTAATTTTAGACCTCTCATGGGCCTATAAACCAGTGTCGAACTGGTTGATACACTTAAAAAATTGTTTAACAATATTGGTTGCTGGTGTCGTTAATCCAGAAAAGCTAGAATTAGCACATCTTCAATGTCTCGCGAAAAGCAGGGTAAACACTTCCGTTTCCCTGTGTACGAAATGCCTGGCTAAAAAATGCAGCGTGTGCCGTCTCTTGTCTTCTGTTTGAACTAAATGACAGCGTGCGTGTAAGGATCGTCTATGAGGAGATAGTGAGAGAAAATGCCAACATTGAACTTTTCTTCTACTTATTCCCATTTCCTCAAAGATGCGTGACCCTAAAACTTAAAAGACTGCCTTCTGATACCGTGCGTCACTGCTGAGATCGCTTTTGTTGTGGCTGCGGTGGTTAAACCAGAAATATAATACTAATTAAAGTTTTCTTCTTGTGTTGTAGATACAGCGACTTGGAGCTGCTGGTATACGGTGCTCTGGGGTCCCGCGTAATGACGAAGAAGTACGGCCGAGAAATAGAGTTTATCTGCCTACAAGCCTCGATGGTAAACAACAATTCGTACTTTGCGTTCAATTTGATGCGAGACATAGTGGTGCGGTATTCACACCTGCCCCGAGTATGGAACCTCTTGAATCAAGTGATCAACCGCGCTGTTGACTTCCGACACAACAGATTCTTACTGCGGCTGTCACAGAAGCATCCTGAACTGTTGGCGTGCTCCATGTTAAACGGCCATAATTGTTTAGTTGCGGGCACATACAAGTATGCGCTGGCCGAGTACATGAAGGTATTTAAGAAACGTCAAAATGATCCGCTCGCTTCCCTCATGTTGGGTCTCACCTACATCCATATGGCGTGCCAGAAATTCAGCGCAGATAAGAACACGCTCGTCATCCAGGCGTGGGTGTTCCTCAACAGCTACAGAGAACTGAGGGGTGACTGCCAAGAGTCTCTGTACAATATCGGGCGGGCGATGCACCAGATCAACATCCTGCATCTGGCTATCCATTATTATGAACTCGCACTCAAATGCCCTCCTCCTTCGCGGGTTGAAGGACAGCCCTGCTTGGATCTCACATGTGAGATTGCGTTCAATCTTGCTCTTCTGTATAGAAAGAATAGCCCAAGGCTTGCAAGATATTATATGCAGAAGTATATAAGAATTTGAATTATTTGTGAATTGAAATATTGATGTATATTTACGAACTTAATGGCTGTGCTGTGATATAAATGTACTTGAATATTGTTTATGCTGTAGGTTATTTTCTTTGTACAATACCTCAACAATATCGATTTGATGAATAACAACGAATTAGTTCTGCTAACCAGGTTGAAAGTGTTTAACCGATGCAGTGTGCACACTCATGAATCCTGCATATCGGTGGTATTTCAATGTCTCCAATATTCGTTAAAAGCAATCTTGACTTCACCATTCAAGAGAGGTGCTTTGCATGAGCTAGTTTTTCCGAAGTTCAAGCCAGGAAGCGTCAAGGAAATATCGCCCAGCTAACTGGACATAATTAAGTGCAAAATTCACGAGTTCAAGCATTTGAATGCTCAAGTTCTCTAAATCTCTGGAGAGAAAACGTGTGCATTTCATGAATAATTTTTATTGTCACTGCATCACAGACTTACAGAATACAATCGAGAATCATACATAATAACTTCTTGTGACAACTAAAAATTAATACTGGGATTAACGTATTTACGATCAATAAAAAAGAGATTAACATAAGTTATGAATGAGAGGTCGAAATAAAAACATGCTGTTTAAGAACACAGGCAGCACCGTGCATTAATGAGTGACACTGCATGAATAGGTGTCTGATAACCGATGATATGCATGAATAATTGAACATTCTATTACCATGTGGCATGAAGGCCAAAAAGCTGTACCTCAGTTTTTCGTGCTGATAGCTTGAAAATCGTGCTCGAAGATATATGAAAGCAACTAATTAGCCCTCTAAAAGTTTTTCAAGCATGATATCGTAACTTGTCCTATAATATAGCAATATATTTTCACAAGTTTTATGGAACCAGTTTCACCTATAAATAAATTAAAGATCAAGTAACATTTAGGTAGTCATGAATACATAAAAAATAGTTCTATCGATTCCAACTAATAATTGACACAGAAACGAAGTAGCATGTGTTCCACTGTTTATCATTCCGTACATTAACGGCTGCTGAGCCAAAAGTAAAAGTTTGCTTAAAAACTTATAAAAATGAGATTCCTTTATATCGCTCACAGTAGAGCGATGTGAGAGCACCTCTAGCGTCGCCCCATACCTACGTAGACAATGACTCGCCCTAATTCAAAGTACACATGTATAAAATAATAACAATGAACAAGTATAAAAGAAAGCTCGAATACATCCATTGTGGGGTTGAAACTGCTCTCACCCGTAGGTATTCATAAAGCGAATGATTATGCTTCACTTGTCTATAAGTGAGATTGTGGTAATATTAATACATACTTAACGCAGGATTGGCAGGAATGTGCTAGCTGTCAGCTGTACCAGGTACAGGTCTAGATTTTAGTGCAGGCCACGTGTTGCCTGGCAGCCGAATTTCAACAATTGACGCACAGCCCACGCAACTCCTGTGACTGTCTCGAACATTTCAATCTACAGTAGAAATTATTTAACAGTACTATCTGGGGATCATCATACGACCATCGTCACTGCATTCCTTCGTAAGTTATAAAACTGTACAGAGAAATATCTTTACAACTCTCTCTTGATAGGGCACCTACAAACTCATGGGTTCATAAGAGCTAATCTTTGACGATTGCTTCATAGCTATAAACATTTGATTATAAAAATACCGGTGCTCCCTGAACTCCATCTCTACAATTTCTTCATCTGATTAGTCATCTTCCTCCCCTCTTACCCTTGGTTTTCCTCCGGAGGTTGAAGTACCGACCAAGAACTGGGAGTCTATCTCTCCTTGGGACACGGAATGACTCCAACTCCAACACCTCCTTCGTGAGCACACATTGAAGAGATGAACTCCCACTTATCGGCCTCAGGGTTGTAGACTTCAACCGTAGAGAGGTTGTTGCAACCATCGTAGCCGCCGATGGCGTACAGCAGACCCATGTTAGCAACGAGCGCCACTCTTGACCGAGACACATTCATGGGAGCCACGAATGACCACCTGGAACGGCAGCGGGGCACAACTCATCAATGATAGCTCAATAACTCAAACAATTACATATTTCATTTTAATCCATCTGTCAACATTAGGCATTCATATGTACAATGATATTCTCTTTTTTTTAATTAGGATTATTCTGTTATTCCCATAAAACCGGAATAATAAGAGCCTCGAGAAGCAAACTACGGTCTAACACGACGAATGTAAATGCCGAGGTGATAAACTAACATATAGCCCTCACTATCAGTTACCAACCGTATATTAGAGATATGTGGGAGGAACACATCAAACTGGTTAGCGAGCACTATGAAAGTTTGTCGACGAGGTGTAAAAATATAATTATATTCATGTGTATCGAGTCAATTCCTGGCAACTTGAACTTCATAGAACTAAAAATGGGAAAAATTCAACAAAAACTATAGTCTTAAATTTAACAAAACTGTTAGTCTCGATATAACAAAACCATCAGTATAAATAAAACTATAAAATAAATTCATATATAACGAAAAAATGAACCTTAATGTAACCAAAAACAAAGTCTAAATTCCATTAAGGAATGGGTCCAAAAGGCTAATATAACGAAAAAAAGTGCGAATAAAAATCTATACCCCAAGCAAGCATTTCACACAGGGTCACAGCAGCGAGGCGACATGGAGAGCTCAAGGGCACCAGAAGAAAGCAACTCACTTGCTGGTGATGGGGTCGAAGACCTCAACAGTTCTGAGAAATGAGGAGCCGTCGTAGCCCCCACACACGTACAGTTTGCCATTCAGTGTCGCAGCTCCCAGACGACAGCGCTTACTCAACATGGGGGCAACTGCTGACCAGCGCGCTGTAGTTGGGTTAAATCGCTCCACCTGAGGAGGAGAGATGGTTCATTGCATCATACGTGTGACAACATGGAGGGTCACAGACGCGCGTAACTGACCTAATGCTAGCCACTTAGATGAGCTCTTACTTTTCCAGAAAATTGTAATTTACTTTTCTAATACACTGGAATGTAAAACGTCAATCTACAAAGTAACTTGGGATGCATATTCATACAGAGGAAACATTTGCGAGCCTGTTGAATTCCTCAATACCCTTTATTATACACAAGAGGCGGATGCGGAATTTAAATTTAAATAAATAGGCACATGAGTATTCGCGCAGAATGATTCAGACACATCGGTCATCAATAAGAGATTTCACCAAACTCTATTCTGAAAGTAAACTGACAACGTATACATCTATAAAACTGACTTTGCATTGGGTGACAAACAACGTTCCAAAAAGCGTGGCAGTCTTAAAAACAAGCTAGCGAGACCAGGCACATCACTCACTTTTATCATAGGGTACTTGCTATGCAGGTATTTTGCCCACAAAACAGATGCTAACTGAAATGCGTGGTATCACAGAGCAGAGTTCAAACACTACAATGGCACAACCATTGACAAAAAATGTGCTGCAAGTCTAGAGCATCGGCAGGCGATAAACGCTAACTTTAAAATGAAAGTAGTTGTTTGAGACGTCTTTGAGAGGAACGTCTCATCGTATTCTATCCTCAGACATCGACTCGCCAGTAAGAGAGAATTCGAATTCTGTTCTCATACTGCGTCCTTATGAGCAGGTAAACTTAAGAAAATATACTGAAACAGGAATTCATCGTTAACTCGTCGCTCATCTATAGTAGCAATATGCCGAATTTCAAGTATTGTGCCTCAATCTTATAATAATGAAAGAACGAATGCTAAACAAAATTAACGTTTTTACATCAAATAAACCCACACCGTTTTCCTAATTCAGACACGGATTACTTGAAAGGTGGATAACAACAATATATACTTGGGGCACACCAGAGATGATAACACATCCACATGCAAATACAGGGTGTCTCAAAAAAATGTACTCACCCTTTAACCGTTGCTAACATGCTGTCTTCTTTGTGTTGCAGGTGTGAGGTTCGATCCTTTGCGAACATTATTCTTTAATCACATTTAATCATGTTCGCAAAGGTTCGAACCTCACACCTGCAACACAAAGAAGACAGCATGTTAGCAACGGTTAAAGGGTGAGTACATTTTTTTAGAGACACCCTGTATAAATAAATAATAACGAACCGAATCAAAAATACTGAGACCATCATGGCCACCCATGGCATAGACATGGCCGTCAAACGCAACGACACCGGCAGCACTGCGATGGTTGGACATGGAGGTGAGCATGCGCCATGTGTCATCTTCTGCCTTGTAACACTCGACCGTATTCAGCGACGCACAACCGTCGTAACCACCACACACGTACAGCAATCCTTGAAGAACAGCAGCGCCCACAGCACTGGAGGAAAGGGTAGACATCACTCAGCATGCAACGCATACACAGGATACTTCAGAAGTTAGGTAGGAGTTACGCAGTTTGATAGAAATGAAGTGTGAAGTGGGACAGGTGTGGTCACCCAGTAAGTAGTTTCATAAAAAATTAAAGGAAGTTGAGTAGATCTTAATATGTACAACGAAACAACTCGAGTAGCGTTCAGTCAGAGAAGTAATGAGGTATACAGTATAGTGAAAAAGAATGTGTTACAGGTAGACAAAGGTTTAGATAAGGGGAATAAGAACGGGCGCCTGAGATAAATATAGAATTTATATGAACCAGTAAGTCTTTGACACAGCCCTGCTTCACCTTCCATACTCGATGGACAAGCAGCACACGGGAAGGTGCTATGAGCCATCGTCTCAAGATCACGTAAATATCGCAAGTAGAAATTGCAACGCCACAGAATTAGGCATTAATTCCTCTTCAAGCAAAATTTTCAACACGAAGTTCTTGTATTCTAAGTGGTGTCTCACCGCTTAAAGTCTTATGAAAAATAATAAAACATTTACGTATATGGATAATGGATAATTTATGAAATAAAAATGAGTTTTATTGAAATTGGACCATTTCATTTTGGTGCATCCTTTCGAGAACATTAAGTAGTCAAGTCACAGGCAAGTGTCATTTTTTAATATTCATGAATAACTGATAAATTTACTAATTTCAAGCGATAGTATCTTCGTCATTTTGTTAATCACTTTTAGTCACATAGCAACTTCTTGATTTCTCTAAAATAAAATTCAGAAGATTTTCAACTCAAAAAGTAGTTCATGAATTTTCTTCCCAGTTTTCTTAGTAAATTTATTTAATTTTTTGCGCATTTTATATAACAAAAAAGATGAATATTACTTGGTATGGTGAATATGGAAGGAATACAACCGATCAGGAAAAATGATTTTTGTAATGAGTCATTTTTTTATAACTAATTTAAAAAAATTTTATACGTAGAAGTTTAGCTTTTAAATAGTAATAAACTCGAGAGAACTAATACTATCATCTGTGTTCATGCTGTTCATAGTTACTCTCACGCTAGTAAGGATAATGCGCATTGAGGCACTATCAGCCAAATAACACGAGGAGCTCTGACCTGCGCTTGCAATTCATGGGTGCCACCTTACTCCAGCTCTTCTGACGGACATCAAAGACCTCCACGGTGGCCAAACGATCCTGTCCGTCGTAGCCACCAATGGCGTAGAGTTTCTTGTCCATCACTACCACTCCGACGCGTGAGCGCAGCATTGACATGCTTTCTGCCATTTCCCAGCGCCTCACTATTGGATCAAACACCTCCACTGTGCTCAGGGAATCTCCTGTAACATGAACAGGCGTTACAGAAGAGTGAAAATCTTGTGTTACAGGAAACTAAGCCAAGGCAGTAGTGTTTCTCTTTTAATCATTCGTAATTCTTAAAAAATGTGTGCAATGAAGGCAAAATTTAACGTATTTCATATAAATTGTAAAATGGTTTCCAATTTAAAATTTAGACAAAGATAACTTCAAAGTGAAAATAGTTAATATGCGCACTATTTCCATGAGAGCATCCACTATGACACGTCTACAGCTTAACTCGAGATTTCCAAACAACACAAAAGCATGACTAAAACAAGATGACATGCGACATCGAAAAAACGGCATGTGTTCCACAGAGAGGACTTTCTCAGCAGTCACTCACTGGACTTACATAGTGATGCCCCCCACAGCAGTCACTCACCGGACTTAGTGATGCTCCCCACAGCAGTCACTCACCGGACTTAGTGATGCCCCCCACAGCATATATGAGTCCGACAATGTCATTGCAACAGCGAGGTCTTGTGCGGAAATTCTGAAGCAAAGGACGTCTCTCTGGCATCAGATGGTAGTCTTTCGCTTCATCCAGAAGATCTCTGTCAGGCATAATGTAAATCAACACCAACAAGAATATATTTTAGAGATTCTGAAGAAAAGAAAACTTGATAAAACTTTTACAGATATGTATATATTGACATCTTGAAGTTCGAGAAGAAAAGGAAGGAGTTTATCTACATGAACCACCAAACTTCATAGTTTGCTTTAGTGGAACGCTGTAGAAAGCCAAGTTTATAAATATTCTACTCGCTGAACAGTTAGGGTCATTAGAAGCAATTAACTAGGTAATGAGAGCAGAAACAAGAAAAATACTTCAATTTTTTTATTTCTATTTTTACGAAAATTAAATCTTTATTTCGAGTTCTTGAAAACTTTGTCAATCATGGACAACATAAAGGCTGTCCTGGCTAGAGACGGTCTCATGCACTACATTTAGAAAGCTCACAAAGAAACTAGTAACAATGGAGAAGATTAAATTAAATAAAACACAGAATCCAAAATCAAGCATTGTTTTCTTTTTATTTGACAACCAAGACTTCCATGGAGAGTGCATGGTTCCAACGCTCACAAAACAAATGTTCCAAAATTCTCACTGAAGAAAAAACCCTAAAGACTGGTTAAACGTTGACTAATTGGTATTTACAAGGAATTAAATACAGCGAGGTATTTAAAGCACATGAATTTACTTCTCATGTGGCTTCCACAGGAATATGAGAAGAAAAGTCGTGAGAAGTGTTATGGCAGATGTAGCAGGCGCAGAATACCTGCATTCGTGTGAAGAGCGGATCAGGTTGACGGTGGCCACCTTGTCTGTGAGGTACTCAGGTGTCAGCAGTGGCATGCGGATCTTCTTGAGCAGTTCAGGCAAGTGCATTACGCGACTCTCACTCCTCTTCACCCACATCATGGCTGCTTCGAAAACCTGCGTACAGAATATGTAAATGCACAGCACTTTCCTATCATAACTTGAACCGAGTGAGGGCGACTTATTACCAGTCAGATCATTTATGAAGCCACTCCAAAACTGGGTACTAGTAATACACCTGTACACATCTTCAACAGGTCTACTTATAATAGAGTACAACACAGTACCTGGTACCTTTGATTTACCCCCGTCTTATACCCACACAAGAGGGAGAAGGCAGATGATAGACGAGGCTTCCAATGGGGCAGTGACAAAAAATTCCGAGCCACAGCTCTGTATCTTCGATGCAGACTTTCTCCAAAAATATTTTACTTTTCTAGCAGCCCCACCTCTCTCTATGCCGATTCATTCTTCAGTGCCTTGACCAAACCTTTCTAAAGCGACGTAATCGTTTTACTTCTTGATAAAATATGCCTTATAAATCTCTATGAGCTCGAGAATTCTATTCATCTCCGACAAGCTTTTAATTTTTAATATGCTCAAAAAAAGTCTTAATGTCCCCCTAAGTAAAGTAATCTCAATTTTACATTATGCACACCTTTTCTCAAGCATTCTGAGAAGATATGCACACATAATTTCAGTAATCATCAACGAATATACCTACTCCCCAACAATGTCAAGTTGATTGACAATGAACATAAATGAGCTCAAAAACCACACTTTGAACAACAGACCACAAACAAAGCATAGCATCTTACACTAGACTCAGCAGGTACATTCAGTTCATCTCGTGAGATGATCTCGAGGACGCTCTCAAAGGTCTGGTTGAGAAAGTCCTCAGACTCAGAGACTTGAATGAAGTGCTTCTGAAGGTAGCGATTGCAGGACTCCACCAGGGAGGGACAAGAGAAGGTCTCCGCAAAGCTACGAATGCTGAGCACGTTGCGAGGGTGTAATCTGTTGAGCAGCACACAATGAAATGGAGTGTCTCCATGTGTTGATTTCAGGGCAGTGGATAGAAATGAACTATTAGGAAATACCTTTCCTTATCATGCCCATTGAAAATACCCCTCCACATTGAGATAAGAAATTAAATAAACAAAATGCTTGGATGATTTTTAATTTTCATTCTTTTTACCAAATAGGAACTTTCAATCACATACAATCATTATTTAAAATGTAAATGCTGTGAAAAGATCTCATCAGTCAGCCATCCCTCCCCAGACAAAAGTCTATTTTCCAGAGTTTCAAATTTTTGTATAAATTCTCCCCTCTCTGTGCAGCCCTTTATCAAGTATCATACAATGATAGAAAGTATGGTAAGTATATAATTATATAGAAAGTATATAGTTATCAAGTATCATAGTATGATAGAAAAGTAATAAAAATGTATTCACAAGGAAGAAGCAAGGTACCAAGCCCATGTGTCAGTGCACAGTGGGCACTTCTGCATGAAATCACTAGAAACATTCATTACAAATATAAGCTCCCCAAAAACCCAAAAAAAACTTACAACTAATGGATTACTGAATGTTATTCCCCCATCTATCAGCAAAAAGTTTAACCAGCAAAAAGAACAAAAATGGTAAAATACACTAATTTCTGTCCCCTGAAACTGAAGTTTGAAACTACTATAGCCTCAAGCAAACATTCTACATGAAAACAAGCTGCACTCCCTTCATTAAAACCCAGAGCACAACTACTTCAGGAACAATGCAACAATAGCTGCCAGCTCCTCCATCAACTCCAGCTGCACAGCTATCCCATCAACTCCAGCTGCACAGCTATCCCATCAACTCCAGCTGCACAGCTATCCCATCAACTCCAGCTGCACAGCTATCCCATCAACTCCAGCTGCCCACCTCTCTTTGAGGAAGCTGGCACATGCCTCTTTGACCTGCAGGAGTTGCAGGAAGGAAGAGCCTACCAAGAGAGACTGCACATTTTCTCCATCAATTTTTATCTTGCCGGAGTATGCAAAGTTGATGAGTGCCTCAAGGGCCCTGTGTGAAGCAATATGGGTGAGGAAGTTGTGAGTGTGGGTCATGAGGTGCACACCATACCAGCACAAGTGGCAATGATAGAGCACAATAATACAAGATGTCTCAGTATTGTACAGGTTACACAATTATTGGCTTCTTTATTGCATCTGTATGCTTTAAATCATCAAATGGCTTTAGCTGCTAATTTAATATGATTACTGAAGAAAAATGTCAAATAACTATGAAAAAAATGCATAAAGCAGATGAAGGCATTTGAAGCCATTCAAGAGGTATACCACACATTTTTAAACATTATCCACTTCAGAAGTTAAAATCAGTACATATAACTTCAGAAATAAAAACTTTGATTTAATTTTTCAAAATTATTGCAGGCATAGAATGCATAACAGAAATTAATCAATTCAGTATTTAATTCATCAATAAAACATTATTGAACACTACTGAAAAGCATGAAATGGAAATTCAAGAGTTACAGTTAATAAAATAAAAACATGAAAATTAAGTTAGTTAACTACATGGCATGCAACACAGCATATGAACTGTCAGTAACAAACAGAGAGGCCTGATCAACTGCAGACTTGAGTTGTATTTTTAGCACCATCTGTAGCAGTGATACAAAATTTGTGTGGTCACCTACACCTCATGGCAGGACAACTAAACATAGCTCAGCACCCTTCATGTGTTTTTCATCTGACAAAGTTAGATGACAAGGAGCTGCCTGGTTGCAGAAGCATGCTAAAAATTGCGTAAATTACACAATTCATTAATATAGCAAGTAACACTCACCCAGGTTCAATGCCTTGCATGGTAATCTCCCTCTGCTTGCTCTCCACCATATCATTGGTGAACATGGCATTAAAATATGGAACTACGGCTGCCAGCACAATTCGGTGAGCAGAGAAGCATTGGTCTTCCACCTTTAACAAAATCACAACATTCAGGTGTAGTAGTTATCCACATTCAATTTATTACCTAGGATACAAAGGTAAATATTTCACATTACAATACTGCCTATTAGGAGTTTTCTTCCCCTTAAAAGCAAGAAAAATTATAATTAGTCCTAGTGTTGGTTATAGATTTAGTTTATGTTAATAACCTCAAATGAATACTTGATGAAAAATGACAGTAAAAAGCAAATATGTCAACAGTGGGACACCAATAACCATATATTGACCATTGACCCTTCTGAAGTTCATTAGAAATCCATCACTTTAGGCATACATTCAAAATGTTTAGTTCAAAAGTTAGGTGAAGCTTTATAAAAACTAATAAAGATGAATGATAATATATGCAGCATTTTATTCAATCACAAAATAACTCCAAGTTAAGGTGCACAACAAATTGATTGAAAAATTCATTTTTTAGAGAAATTAAGACAAACCTTGAGTGTGACATCACAAAGCTTTCCCTTTCTCCTGATGTCTTCCATAACTTGGAAGCCAAGCATAGGAAGCTCATCCTGATGATACATTGTGTAGTCCTCCGTGTCCACATTATCAAGTGGATCAAAACCCACTTTGAGGTCTGCATAAGGCATAGGGAAATCTGCATCTGCCATGATATTTCTTCTAAATAGATCTTATATGTGAAATAAAAAATCTGAGGGCATAAAACAATGGATGAACATTTATTTCAAGTAGTTTTAGATCTTGAACTTAAGTCTTTATGCATAAAAATACACTTAAACAGTAAGATCTAAAAAGATATGGAATTATAAGTATCAATCAATAATAAAGCTTTATAACTAAAATGAACACATGTCTTGGTTAAAGAGTTTGCAGGACATTTATATAAAAACACATGGCGTTTTAATCCTCCGAGTCCAACATTCAAAGACTAAGCCAAATGAACACTAAGAAAAGAATTTTATCCATTAATTTAACTATTATTGATAGAACCACATTTAAGAAGTAACAACAGAATACGAACATGAATTCTTATCTCAAGTTACAAGAGACTAGGGTAATGAACCCTCTTGGTTATGTACAATTTGAGTTATGATTTCTACATTTACTGGATGCTTTCCACAAACTTTAACTGTTTACCATAATTAGCATTTATTTATGTCAGGGAAAGCAACCTTTTTTTGCTACAATCTAAGAAAAATAACTATTGATATACTTGAACAGCTTTATTAAGCTGAATATTTTACCAATGATAAGTTAGGCTTCTTCAATAATATATTTATTCAAGGAGTACTTATTGATTATAAGAATGTTGAGCAACTCCAATGCTTTAGAATAGGAGGAATAATATGAAGCCACCTTAAAATAATTAAAAAGTAACAAAAATGGTTATTACACCTATCCCTTCATACTAAAGGAATAAAAAAATAAAATCACTCTTGTACTCTGTTACATCACTGGAATACCAAATTTCAATACACATTTTTGAGATATCTTTTAAATCCAAAATATATTAGTAACAATAAATATTACCTAGAAGCAATTAAATTATCATCATCTGATCTGTATTATTTTATAGACTTGAGTAAATATATAAAGCAGAAACTATATATATCAAATTTATGGCTGATAAAAAACTTAAAAAGTCCACAATTCTGCTGTCAAACTTAGTAATGAATTGCTTCCATGACATTGATTAAAAGCAAAATATGCTGTAAAAACCTCTATTCCACTGGAGGATTGTGCATCACAAATTTCAAATAATTTTATATGAACTAAAACATCATCAACATGCACCTGAGGAGCATCAGTTGGATATCTAATTTCAATCCTAACTTTACTCAATAACCTTTCACTCTAAAAGCATGATTCTACAATAAAGCTTATAACTTCAACTGTAAATATCTTATTAAAAATTACCTAATTCTCTACCTACCTTGTTAAAAAAAACTATTTTATATCTTATAACTCATACATTATCTATCAATACATTTTAACACAATTTCTAAGACCTCATTTCAAATACAAAAATATCTAGGTTAAAGTTAGCAAGGAGAAGAAGAACTAATAATAGTAAATTCCACAAAAAAATTTGATCTGAGCCAAGATGACAAAATGGGAATTCAAATTAAACATAGGATTGAGTTTCATGCTAATTTTTGTTGAAAGAAGCTTCTTGAATCAAACAGGTAATAATAAAAGTTAAAATAAACTGACAGAACTATTCAAGATCCAATTTTTTTTCAAGATCCAAATTAAACACAGGATTGAGTTTCATGCTAATTTTTGTTGAAAGAAGCTTCTTGAATCAAACAGTTAATAATAAAAGTTAAAATAAACTGACAGAACTATTCAAGATCCAATTTTTTCTCTAGGCAAAATTAAATTTAGTCTGCAGAGCTCCATACATTGCATGACTCAACAAATTATTAACCATGTTTAACCCTAAATTATTGCCAAAACTCAATGTAAACTTCAATAACATGACTACATAATTAAGAAACAGTTAGGAATTACAGCAACTGCAGGGTTAACCTCTACATATTGCCTGGAAGCTCAATTATTGTCGAGTAAGTTAGAATCGGAGTGTAGTATAGGCTTGTACTTATTTAAAAATATTGACAATAATGTATTCAATTCTATAATACTTAACACTTATAAATGCTCCAGCATTAATAACGTTGATTTAAAGTTATTAATATCAAATACCTAAAAAATTCGAACCAAAATGGGAAAAAGCCGGCAGAACTCTGAGAAACGTTCAAAATAACCGCACAGCCATGACAATGCTGTATTCAAATTTCAACGTGCACCCCACATCAACGTTGGTAATATTCTGTGAAGGACGATCCGTCCTCATTGACGGACATCACCTTCCGAAGACCGTTTTATAAACTGAAAAATGCATTGTGGAAATTAAAATATACATGTAAAAAATGAAGAATTTTAGCACTTTAGGTATTAGAGAATAATTTTTACTGTGAAGTCTTGCGTACATAATATTAATATAATAGATTTTAGATAAATCATCGCACTAATAGACCTATTTGTATCTTTACATCGCTGCTCATGCTCCCATTATTTTCAAATTATGTGTATTAACTAATCCCGTCATAATTAAATCATATTTTTTACAATAAATTCCTTGTATTTTTATGAATAGATTTTTGTAACTCCAAATGAGGTTTGTGTAAATTTTTAATTATAAAAATTAGCTGTATGTATTCTTGAAAATTATTCTTAGCCCTCACCAAACTGTAGGTGTGGTTCTTTTAAATTTCATCCTACAGGAGCCAATCCTAGTCCTTTCAAAAAAGACATTATTCCGTACTTAGCTCTTGTGAAGGCAACTACACACCTGGCGATCCTGCTCTCGTCTCACCCTTAGTTCTCATCCTTGGTTCTCACCCTTTGTTCTCACTCTTGGACTTCACTCAGAGTCTACACTTGTGATCTACACTTGTGATCATCACTCTTAATCATCACTTTTGGTTCTCAAACTTTTCTACTCGTGGAGAACGGATGCCTTCTCTCCACCTGCTGCCCTACGGACCAATAAAGAAACAAAAGCTGAGTCCCTGTGCTGTCATTAAATTCCCCAACTAGAGGTGCACAAGACGACCCCCATGACCTTACCTTCTGATAAATTGTTGCGTGTTGTATTGCGCGTCGTAACATTTTTAAACCTAACTCTGGTAACACCCAGAAATATAACACTAGTAATACCTTACAACCAAAAAAAACGCAACATATTTCCCCAAAACTGCAAAAATTTGGTGAAGCTACATAAAATTTTTCAGTGTGTATTGTTTTTGATAACTGACAATGATGCTCTTACAGAGAACCAGTCCGCAAACGATCAATGCTTCTTCCGATAAAGCATACTGTAATTTAACCAACTGACTCGAATGTTGTGGCATAATATATATGTTGGTATATGGCACCACTATGGCGGAGAAGCTCTTTTTCAGGAGACGGAGACAGGAGGCCTTTAGTGCGTTCATCAGGTATGAGTTTAAGAATTGAATGTCAGATATCCGAGAAGCTCGCGCTGTTAGAAAGTCGCATGATTGTTGACGTATCAAATTATTTGTTATCAGGTTTGGAAATATTTAGAAAATATAAGGAATATTAGGCCGCATATACAGGTTGTATGGCGAGGTATGGTCATTTGTTTGAGACAAAGCAAGATCACATAATACTGGAAGAGATAAAGCCACCTTCATAGTGGACGAGCTGAGCTTCGCCAAGCTAGGGACGAAGCAAATGTGAGAGAACTTGTACTATTTAGGGGCTTAGAGTTGAATCCATCCAACTGAATTACAGATATACCACACAAACCACACACAATAATTCTTACTTAAGATTCATGTGCACGGCTGTAGTCTGCGTTTAATATGCATGTCCTCGACTGACCTCCATGTTTTTGTCCCACGTTTTCCTTATTGTCTACACAGTTGTAATATCGGCCAGCGACGCTATCACGACTGACAAGCACCACCTCGATACATAGACACAGTATTATGACGCTCCTTATAAATGAATACTGAAAATATTCACCTTGACTTAATTCTAATCCCTCTTAGTACTTCGTCACGCAATCTTTCTAAACGAAAGCGATTCAACGTTCCCGATAACGCTTTTCTGGCTGTATGAGCCTCTTTTAGCGCCTGTTCTGACGACTTATCAGAGTCACACTTAACGCCATGAGAATGTTTCACACTTGCTCGTCTAGCCATACACTGATTTATTGGTCCTCAACAGGTCTCGAGATTTTGCCATATCATAAGTTTCTCATTATACCATATCCCCACCAGATATTTTTCATTTACTCCGTCACGCTAGTATTAGTAAGATTTTTTTGTGTCACCTCTTTTATTTCGTTTGCTGTCTTATCACTACGTTAAAGTTCAATTTTCCTCGTAGTGCAGAGTGCACATTTGTTTAAGGCTGCCGTGAAATTGAAATTGAAATCTGATACTTGAATATGAGTATTATCAGTTCTCCGAATACAGTACTTTGAAATTCTTTGTTCCTATCCAATGGTTTTTCTCAGAATAGTTCCGGTACGTTGAAAGATATCATGCAATATCAATTAAATATTCTACCACATGTTTGTTACAAAGAGAAAGGCATATCTATGTGCTACATATTGCTTCATAATTTATTTGTGATTGCCAAATTTAGAAGAGCTTTGGAAGTCTTGGCAAGGCAAGATGGCTATTGAATCAATTTCAGTAAGTTCAGTCTATATAAAATTTAGTTAACTGATAATATTCATTAGTTAGGTCCTATATCGCTAAAATCTACATTTACTATGTGTTAATTTGCTAATAACCGCTGTTCGAGGGAAATCCATTTATAACTGAAGAATAGTTTCCCATTAAAGCTACGTTAAAATTCAATACACAATGCAAGCTCTGAAAGGTCGATGAGCTAGAAAACATTTTTAAATGGTAACTGTTGCTGTATGAATTGCACTGTGATCTATAATATTAGAACGAATTTCTACGGCAAGAAGCGTCAGTTTTGAAGGTGAAAGCGAATCTTGCTCTGGAAATATAGATGTATGAAAATTACCATGGATTTTTGAAAGTCTACAAAGCTACTTGCAAGTTCGTGATTGTAATTTGTACTTTTTTCGTGTCATTAAAATACATCTACATCAGAAGTGAAATCTCTTCTGCAAAATGGGGTACAAAAATAAAACTAGATTTAATAGCATTTTACCAGAAACACACTGCAACGAAGAAATACATATATCTATAAATTAAGAGGCTCAAATGAGCATGAGTTTTAACTTCGAAGCAATTGCATTTCCTTACAAATTCTTCACTGAGACACTGAACCTTTTACTAACAAAATTTTGAGCCCCCACGGAAGTGAGAAATCAACTTGTGATCTCAGAGGGAGGCCCATAAGACCAACTCAGCTACACCCACTCAGCCTCCCGTGTTCAGCAATGATTGGACACCCAAAATGAAAGTCCACCAGTAATTAGAAATCACAAATTTGTAACCACCTGCAATCCTGCAACGATTTGCGGCGAACTCGTCGACCTGAAGCGAGTGAGGGCTGCAGAACATGCGTGCCTGATGGACGAATGGTGTCATAATTGTGGTTCATTTTTGCTGAGTCACGGCGCTGGGAACAGCTTGTGTGGCGTGCTTAATCAGGCCCCTCAGCACCGCTGTGTGTGTTTGTGTGAAGGGAAGGAGGGCTTTTAAGGGTACATTAGAAATGAGGGGTTTCTCGATTATATGGTGGAAGTGTGAGTTCCTTATTTTAAGGCGTCCTCTGTGTAGTGAAGTTTAACAATTTTGGCACGTTGATAACACTGACAAACAAGCGCTAGATACGTTACAGGATGTTTGCTGGTTTTAATGCAGGCTTTTATGCTGATGCCAAATCTGGAAACAGTTTTCCTCTGTTATAGCAGGTTTTATTCATACAAACAAAATTTAATTTATTTGGTATTATGTATTATATATTTTATTACGAGATGCTATACTTTCAAATAGATGTTACTATATCACATACACAGTTACTAACGAGATTATTCGTACATCCATCAATATTCAATCCGCTTAGTTATTTCTTATCATTTAATTGCATAATTCCAAACTTTTCATATGTTATTACGTGCATGAAAAAGTGATTAAAACGCTGTTTTCGAAGCAACAAATTTTAATGAACTTAACATGAATATCGTTCGAAAAATGGATTGAAAAATATTTGTTCAATAAAAAATGTTTCAGAGGTACCGATATGTGTAATTGCATAGAAGGAATTAACATTTTTATTCCACGAACAGAGCATTGTAGAATATTTACCAGAATGTCCTAGAACGTTTCAGTAAGAAACAACGTGGTGCAATAAGTATCATCATTTGCATTCCCACTTTGATGGTAGGGTAGTTAAAGCAAAAAAGTTCAGCGTTGATTTGAAGCAAAAGATAATTGATTATCGGTAATAGGTACGGAACTATTGTAACAGTTTAGCTAGTCCTATATCTACCGTACAAGAAGACACCAAGAATTGCCCTTAATAACATATAAAACAGTCTGTAATCATACGGATTCTAAGATTAAATTTATTCCAATTAATTAAATGTGTCTCATAGCTGCAGACACAAAGTTTTCGCGGTGCTTGCAGAATGAATTCCTTGCTGAACAAATGTATGTAAATACTACCATGCATGTTGTTCCTGCTCTTTATAGGTAATTGTAGTTGGTGTTTTGCATACGTAATTATTACTGTGCAAGTGCATCATAGTTTGCTATGAATATATAGTCACTGTGGTGCGTACGTAGCTCGCTAAGAATACACATGGCCTTGTTCGTTCCTTAGGACGCTATGTGAACACGGGTTTGTGACTAGATCTTGTTTACACGTGACTTAAACCATCCAAAATGTTGCTACTAGAAACTTGGGTGAGCAGAGATCTTCGTGGCTTGGAACACTGGATTGTTGACATTCCATTAACCTCAGCACTTCACGTGTATCTCAACACGTGATAATTTTTGTGGGTAGGACGTCTGGCTGAGCTGAACATGGAGGACGTCACACCCATACCTACCCCGAGGGTTGTCATCCTTCATACAGTACCGTTCATAATTAAAGAACAAGTAATTAAACTTCCAAATCTTGAAAACTAGTGAATCGATTTTTCTGAAATTTTAACTGAATGTAGACATAATGTAACTAAACTATTTTGTAAATTTTCAGGTTACTTGTTACAATACAATAAATATTATTGATGATTTTATTAATTGTAGGTATCCAAAATTAAGGAACATAATAAGGTTTATAAGTAAGAATGATTACCAAACAGAACACAACGGTTTTTATTCTAAGATTTGTTGCCATAACATTTTGTCCTAGAGTCTTCAATAGGTTTTCTATTGGATTCATGTCTATACTCTGAGCAGGCCAGTTCATAACTTCTACTCCTTGATCATTTAGATAATTCATAACCACATTTGCCTTGTGGCAGGGAGCATTATCCTGCATAAATATAGGATTCTTAAATCCATAATTCTGTAACACTGGTACGAGATGTTGTTGTAGTACATTCTTGCACACAGCGGCATTAACTTTAGTGTTTAAACGTACAAGGGGTGATGTGCCCTGGCCTGATATCATACCGAATACCATCACGCTGCCTCCACCAAACTTCACAGTTTTCTTTAAACAGTTTGAATTTAAACTTTCACCAATTCTTCTTCTTACAAATTGTTTACCATCACTGCCAATTACATTAAATTTAGATTCATCACTGAAAAATACTTTTTGCCAGTCTCCTTCTCACTAAATGACATGCTTCTTTCCAAATGCCAATCTTGCTGTCTGGTTCTTTCTACTTATCAGTGGTTTTCCAAGGAGATCTTGCATATAGACCTATTTCAAGCAGTCGTGTGGACACAGTTTGTCGTGAAACATTTGTGTCACCTTCAAGAGGCGTAGCATACCTCTGTCCTCTCTTGGTGTAGTTTTCCTAATCTACCCGACTCCTTTGTATTAGTTAGCCTACCAGTTTCATTACACAGTTTCAGAATTCGACTCACAACACGTTTATGTAGAACGTTTCACCAGTTTACCAATTTGTTCAATTGTCTGATTTTTCTTGCGTAATTTAACAATTTTTGATTTAACAGCTGCATCAACTTTCATTCGTTTAGTCATGGTTACAATTGCTGCAGTGATGTTAAATGATGTTTATCTTTTTTATGCTTTTACTTGTAAGAAAACTGCTATTTTTACAATTCTAACACATCTTTTGATTTTAAGTTCCTTAATTTTGGACACCTAAAATTAATAAAATCATTAATAACTGTTATTGTATTATTTTAAGTAACCTAAAATTTTACAAAATAGTTCAGTTACGTCATGTCTACATCCAGTTAAAATTTCAGAAAAATTGATTCACTAGTTTTTAAGATTTGGAAGTTTAATTACTTGTTCCTTAATTATAAACGGTACTGTACATGCTTAACAATTTATAATTTATGTATTTATGTATTCAAGCTTGTGACTAAGCGCTCAAGTTGAAAAATTAAAGCATGATATCGTACGGAGAAAATACAGAAGCGCGATTACTAATGACAATGAATTTCGATTTCAATGACATTTTCATACAGAATCAAGACATCTCCGCCTGCTGAGTATTCAGTACAATTGTCAAGACTGGTTACTGATATAATGTTGGTTACTGGGTGTAATGGTGTAATGTTGGTTACTAGGTGTAATGTTAGTTACTAGGTCTAATGTTGGTTACTTGGTGTAATGTTGATTACTAGGTGTAATGTTGGTAACTACGTGTAATGGGACTTCGGCACGGCATGGCACTTCGGTATTACGGCATGGGACTTCGGTATTACGGCATGGGACTTCGGTATTACGGCATGGGACTTCGGTATCACGGCATGGGACTTCGGTATTACGGCATGGGACTTCGGTATTACGGCATGGGACTTCGGTATCACGGCATGGGACTTCGGTATCACGGCATGGGACTTCGGTATTGAACCAAGAATGGGCCAAACGGCTCGTTCCTATTGCCTTATTCTATTCTATTCTATTCTATTCTAATGGGGAAAGTCGATATGGGGGTATGCCTCGTCTCTGACTACCTCTCACCCTAAGGATATCTTGTGTGTCAAGTTGTTGTAATACGACTTGTTCTTGTTGACCTCAAAACGTATTTCTAATACGAGTTAATATCCTGCCACTAGCACATGTACACGTAGCGTCGCGGTGCCTTACCGTTCTAAAATTCTTCTTCTTGGCTTGGATCTTCTTCGTTTGCTCGTGTCATCTGTAGTTTGTGGAATAGGTAATGAGTTCCTCATAGACATCGGACCCATTGTGAGGAAGCAGCAGTTGACCTTGACAGAGATGAAGGCATTTGATGATTGCGTGATGTGAGGCTCCTGTTGTGGGGGGCGGTTGATCCGGGTTGCGGAGCTGTGACGCACGGGCTCCCCATACCCAGGAAATTATTCACAGGCGCGCTGCCCCCCTCCAGTCCCCTGCCACCAGATCAAACGCACTTGACGGGACAGCAAACTTAGTAATTGTCTCAAAGAACTTTTCTTGTAGGCATTGAGTATTTTTGTTAATGAGTTTCTATGTTAAATACTCGAAGTTAAGCCCCGAAACTTGCGAGCCGTACAAGTGCGGCTGGTGTGAGCCAATTTTAAATTCAGGATCCTTGACAGCTGAAGCTGTGGAGGTCTGGCTGACGCACGCTACACACACTACCTCTGCATGCATGGAACACACATGGCCTTGGAGTGTATGAAGCAATAAATGCTATTCTTTTTCAGCTATCATCATTTATATAGTAAGGCACATACGTACGTGTTAATATTTACAAATATGCGTTACGCTACGTACTTGTTTACGTCCCTAATTTTGGTCACCCTCTAATTATTAAAATCAAGATGATGTGGTGGGTAACAAAATTTTAACTTTCTCAGGGATAGAAGAGGAGGTGCACTCGCTCCTCATCAGGGTCCCACTCCACTTGAAAATGAACAGGAAAACCCACTCGAACGCTACTCACTACGACCGTTATTCGCCTCTGAGTGTCACGCTGGTTGTCACTCAAACATAATCAAATAAAGGCTTCACAGTTCCTGAAATGAAAATGCAATCAAATAAATTATTCAAATTTGACGCTGACTCTCGCACTTAATCCACAAATCGAAGTTTTTTCAGTAGCAATCATTCATTTAATGTATTTCATTTTTAAGAACTTTCGGTAAGTTAATACACATTTTTGTGACCCTTATACAATATTGGAGGATTGTATAGGGGTCACTGAGTCAGAATTGGGAAAGACTGCTTCATCAACATTCAAACCAAATTTCCATTTACGTAATGAATTTATTTGTTGTTCCAGTAGCAAGATCACTGGTCCTGGCCAATCCAATTTATCAACACTAATTCAATTTTAGAAGGAAACTTCTAAATAGACTATGGCGTCTTCAGTACCCAATAATCTTCAATTGCAGTCTTTCATGTCCTTGCACAACAATCGTACCACCTGCTTGACATGCTTTTAGCATGAGACCTAGGTTAGAAGCTTTGCAAACTAAAAGAAAGTTCACAATACTATATATATATATATATATATATATATATATATATATATATATATATATATATATATATATATATATATATATAGATAAGATTTATTCAAGGGCACAAGTTATCCTGTCTACAATGTTCTCACACACTCATAAATTCTATCACACAAATTCCAAACAATTGAATTTTGCTTCTCGGAATGAGTACTAATTCGATTATGCTTTTATGGCTCAGCATGCCGAGTAAATCCGCAATAATAAAATAGCTGCACTTACTTACAAGTCAAGTTTCGAAATATTTGAGGTAACATTGTTGAACAGTTTTCCAATAGGTCCGTTATTTGTTATCACATAAAATTACGCCAGACGGGAGAAGTTTAATTGACGGTTATCGTTGTGCAGAGTGTGCATCCTTGAATGAGGGTTTAATTCCCTGAATAATTTAGATCAAAGCTTTAGAGGATTTCACCTGAATACTCGTATTGGAAGCATTTCAATTGTCACGAGATGAGGCTTGTGGTGTTGGTATCGAAGACATGAATACACAAGAATATAGAGTAAACATATAAACAGTAGAGCAGTGAAATGAAATTCACTGTTAAATGATAAATATAAAGGAAAAAGTTCATTATTACATCCACGTATACAAATTTCACAAATGTACAGTTCTTACAGGTTTGAATGGATTTCAAACTTGTACAGCAGAATCCGAATAAAAATACTGGCCCAAGTATATGACATTTGACCAAACGCTTGTCAAATGATTACATTTTCATTTAGCTTTAACAAGAAGTCATGTTTCAACACTAGAATTCCTTCCACAAATCAATCAATATTGATAAATATTAGTAATCTCGATTATAAATTAATAAAACAAAATCGAGAAAAAAATGAATTGGAACATAGGGGGTAAGGTAAGCGCTGGTGACAGTCAACATCTAAGAGAAAAAATTTATAGATAATACGGTGCTCACGAGGATGATCTTGAACTCGGATTCCCTTACATCTCTTCAGAAGGCCTTTGTTCTTGTCACGTCGTGATGCATCATACATTTGTGCTCACACGTCTTCAACACGTCGATGCTCAGAGCTCATGATGCTCGAGTGAATAAGCTTTTCAAATGCATGTCGTACATCCCATAAAGTCGACCGACCAACCAAGGACCACAATCATATTGAATAGAAAAAGCGCATCTACCTAACAATGAACAGAATTTGAATGGTTTAGAACTCTCACAACTTTTGATTTCAAATCTCGTTCTCTATACCACAATAAATCTTGTAAATTCTTCGATTCAGTGTGTTATTAATCAGCAGGACAGTTTTATCAAATTGCAAAATTTTTGAAACGTTGGGCAGTTTTTCCCGCACATGTGGTCGTTGATTTCTCAAGTCCTTTTATGATTTTAAACGAAGTTCTCACTACAAAGAACAACTGTAAATACCTACTGAAAATTATTAGTGTATTTTCATGAACTTTTTCTTACCATCGTTTCTCTCTAATTGAGCAGACTGTTACATATCGCTCAAATTTAAAAGATATACTGGACCAATTTTTTTAGAGAGAAAATGATGATTGAATAAAACTTACCTCGTCTGCTTCATGGTCTTCAGATCTTGTTCGAGGGAGATGGATAGCTTTAGGTAAGGATTCAGCTACCAGTGAGACTCTTTAATTTATTTTCATTCTGCCCACCAAATCTTCAAATGAACACGTGAGAAATTACTTCTGAATTTATTCATGTATTACTACTATTGGGATATGCCACCTTTCTTGACACATATTCCTCAAATACGCCATGACACTGAAAAGCAAATTTTAGCATTAAAGGTCAAGTGATGTGATAACACCAGTGCCTGATATCAGCGGTCAGCAGGTGCAGCATTTGGCTACATAGGGCTGGAATATTGCGGGTGCGGCAGAGAACACATTTCTGCATGGCGAGTGCTATATATTAGTACCGCTGACGTTCACTTATACTACCGGCTAGTGCTGCTCTGGATTGTGATGATATTAAGGACGATGGTACACTGTGATTGATTTGTGTATATTTCTTATTTTTTCAAGTTGTAAAATATTGTACGTTGCCGGGTTGTTTGAAACCCTTGACGACGCCCTGAGGGGACAACCAACTACTGGGCAAGTAGAGCCAACTGCCGCGCAAGTAGAACCAACTGCTGGGCAAGTAGAGCCAACTGCAGCGCAAGTAGAGCCAACTGCTGGGCAAGTAGAGCCAACTGCCGCGCAAGTAGAGCCAGCTGCTGATAAGTAAAGCCAACTGCCGGGCATTTTGAGCCAACTATCGGACAAATAGAACCAACTGCCGAACATTTTGGAATTACGTTGCTTCAAAGACAAGTTACCACATCTCATCGGAGATGAATGTTTTCCTCATTTCCGGGACATCTGCAAAAATTCAGCACGCAAAGATCCAGTGCTGCAGCTGCCGAGATTCTTATAATGTCAACCCAGAGGTACGGTGAACTTAATTACTGAACATAATACAGTAACACAAGGAAGTTCACTATTTTCCTGACTTTGGCTATTGAATCTCAGTTACATCAGACGTGAAAAGCAAGAGTCAGAGGAAATAAGAATAATTAATAAGAATCAATTCATGTGTATTGTAAAAATCTCCAGTCTCTACCCCGCAATCAGGATCTGAGAAGCATGAAGCCGTAAGGTACAGCCGCACTTTAAAATCTTAAATTCATTACATTCATTAGTGAACACTAGTACTAGTCATGCATTCTTATTGCTCTTTATTTTCAGGATTAGGAGTGTCACTTGGGCTTCATCATGGGAGATCAGCCCTGATGCCACATGGCCTTGTTCAGCCTCACGATGCTGTCTCACGAGACGGGACGTCGTGCAGGCCTCCTCACGACACTGTCTCACGAGACGGGACGTCGTGCAGGCCTCCTCACGACGCTGTCTCACGAGACGGGACGTCGTGCAGGCCTCCTCACGATACTGTCTCACGAGACGGGACGTCGTGCAGGCCTCCTCACGACACTGTCTCACGAGACTGGACGTCGTGGAGGCTGCCTCACGAGACGAGGCATCCTGCAGCTAAGGTATTAGCATTTAAATCCTCAAGAAGTGTACGACTTTGACACCTCAGTAGTATCTGCAGTCTGTAAGCACCGGGAAATAAAGAAAAATTATTTCAAAACGAGGAACCAGCTGCAGCGATGATGCAGCTCAGCTCGCTTGCTTGTCCTCGCACTTAGGTTTCTAGTGCCAGTTACTGTAACTTGCCGTCAGCTGTGACATTAATCGTCCAACTAGGCGCTCAGTTCAATATTCAGGTTCTCATAGTTACACAGGTAAAACTGAAAAATATATTTTATTTCATAGACCCTTAGTTTTATCACTTTGAAATCATGAAATTTCCACGGGTACTATCTAGACCATGTTATCGGAAAATAAGATGCAGAATGGAATTTCTGTATACATTCATGAAAAATATTAATTTAACGCGTTAAGTGCGAAGTGACCCACCGGTGGGTCACACTGGTTAGATTCTGTAATGTTTTCAAAATTTCTAGTGACAGTATGTACAAAGTAAAGATTTGCACCGGCTACACAGTAATTTGTCGTGAATCTTCAAAACATTCGTCTTCATACCAATTTTTAATTATTCAAATACAATCAAACTTATGAATATGAATCGAAAAATCCTTCTTTTTATCAGTGCTAAATCGTGGAATCTCCGCTGAAACTATTTAGTTATTCATAAATGTTAATAGAATAAATTTTACATTCACAGTAGTGCTTTTAGGATGCATATACAACCATAGTTCTAAAATTCATACATTTCTATAATTCTCTTCGATGACATTTAGCTATGTCTTTTCAGGCTAAACTGCCATAATCAGAACGCTGTAAAGCTGGAGATTAGATGGTTAATATTCTAATCTTCTCTTCAAGTATATTCTACACGTGATGAAAAAAAATCAGATTCCGTTAATTCTGTTCCATGTTCTTACATATAGGCTTTGAAAGATAGATTTTGATGAAACCATACGCATAAATTTTTTACTTTCGCTGTCGTCTCGAATATATCATTTCCAACGTGAAAATTCATCTAATTAGCTTTCCTACATCATCATTGGAGGTAAATGTAATGCTACGATTTCTTACGTCAATTCTGAGGTTATGTTGATAGTTTCATGATATTCAAATATCTAAAATGTCTTCAACATTCGCTTTTGTTTCAGGTAATTCAATCGGAGCATTTGTCATTGCGATTTGGATGTCATCCTGCACACACCGAGATCCTTGAAATTAAAAAGGTTGTAGGAAAATTATTTATATGCATGATACTGTGCATAATTTAAAACCATGGAAGTGAGAAAATAGTAGAGGCACTCTATCGAAAATGATACATTTTTTCAAATAATGGGTTATATGTATATGGGAGCATATACGTGGAAAAAGGAGGTAACCTATTTTACTTTTAATTTCGTGAAAAGTAAGCAAACCTTTTGTGTGTCTACTATTTTTTATTAGTTTGATTTTAAATTTGATCTACTTTTTTCCCTGAAAAAATTTCCAAGCCCAACACAGGTAAATTTATTTTTCGTGTCAGAGTTATCAACCGGCGAAAAGCGCCGTATCAGAGCTGCAGCTTGTCTTCTGGATATTCGCCTCATCATGACATTTCGCGGATGTCTTCTGCCATCTCCGTGCATTGTGATTTGAGAATTTTGGGTAATTATTAAGCGTGAGAGATTGTAAGGGGAAGCCAATTGGTGACAGTGTCGTCTGCTCCATTACGAAGAGTCCGAAAGCCTCGCTCTGCTCAGACCACACACTTGCACAGGCGTCGGCCCACTAACATCACAAACAGGAGCCGGTAGACTGCTTCTCTACAATAAAGATGGACGGGCCTCTCAAGCGTGGCACTATTTCAACGAAAATTATACGTGTCGTTGCTATTTAAGGTGATTCAAAACTAGATGACAAACTTGGCCAAGGAAATACAGCAGCTACTGGCTGCGGTTCAGTGCTTACCTTCTTCATGGGCCAGTTTTTGTTTGAGATTAATAAAACTGCGAAAGGTTTCTTTACACCCTATGAGCTCGCTCCCTCTGTCAGTTTGAAGTCCATTTGTGGGAAAGTAGGACTCGTCAAGCCATAAACCTGAAGACGATTAAACCTCAACTAAAGTCTTGTTGCAGCGAAGCCTATTCTTACCTGGAGGAGGGGGACAAATGAGGCAGTTAGATGAATAAATAATTATATGCAGCCGAAGCACATTATGCCATGCATATTCATCGTTGAGTCGAAGTTCATTTTGCAGATCGTAAAGAGTTTAAGGCTTTTAAAGTGTGTTCAGAAAGCATGGCTGATTGAAATAAACTTGAAGCGAGCAAGACTGCTATCTTCTGCCCCTGAGCGGATCACTAAGTCAGTTACGACATCAATAAACTGTGTGGCTTGTCGGTCGATCATTACGATAGATGGAATGGGTTGCCTACATGTATCTTCTGAGCGCATAGAGGCCCACACATGTAGTATTTATCATACTATTTAAAAAAAAATCAAGTTTCGGTACCGATATCACCCGCAAATGTTATGGTTTTAATTGAACTTTTTTAGCAGGTAATAATGATTACGAGAAGATTTTTTTCTTGTTTCGTCTCATCTACCATTATAGATGTTCTATTATGATTCGAAGAAAGTGTAGTCCCATTAAAACGAACAATCAATTTTTATGATCCTGAACTATAGTCAAAACGACAGTTGCAGGACTCGCTCGTCTTCATTTCGTCCGTTTTTAAGGCTATGGATTATGACAAATAATTAGCTGCTCCTCTACTCCCTGATTTTAAACATTTCTTCTTTGAGTTAAGGGGCTTCATTAGCGTATCAGAGAAATTCATCTGGTAAATGAGGTTCAAAATGAACTATTTAGCATTTTAAAAAGCACAAAGTGTGACACATAAGACGAGTTGCATATATTACATTGAGTATCAGAATTGTTTCAGCATCATCCAAAGAGTGCGCTGGAATCATTTCAAAGTGGCTAAGTAACATCGGACTGCCAATTAAAGAAATTGGCAGTCCCAGATTACCAACGGAATTAAACTTTTAAGTTCAGCATTGACTGCTTTAACACATTCAGTAATTTTCAGTCATATATTTGGAAGGCTGAACAAACAAAAAAAAAGTCATTTTTTACGTGAATAATTGATGCTCGACAACCCGTTGTGTGACTGTAGTCCTGTGTAATTCTTGGTTTCGTTATTAATATAACGGAATATTTTTCCATCAGCCTCCTCATCACTCAGCCTCCTCAGCATCCTGAGTGACCCTTAAAAATAAAGAGTTCAGGAATCATATTCGTTGTTTTACGCTGAATTTTCTCTGTTTTATTGATGTCTTTTCGTAGGGTAAGAGCCCACAGTTACACTGCATATTCTAGTTGTGGCTGCACTAATGCTTCATGGTGGTAATATAGTGTTCTTTGACTTGCTTTGAAAGTTTCTTGCAATGAAACCAAGGTTCCTTTTCGAATTTCCGGTGCTTTTATTTCACTTGTTTGTCATACTTGAGATTTTCAGTGATATTAATACCAAGATCGCTTTGTTGCTGTACTGCTTCAATTGGTGTGTCATTCATCGTATGTTGGAATTGCCGGTTATAAGCACCAACGTGCATTACTGAACATTCGTCAGTGTTGAACCTCATTTGCCAGGTTTCGGTTCATTGAAGTAGACGATTGAGGTTTGATTGAGTAGTCATTCTGTCTCTTTCGGTGAACGCTCTGTGTCAAAGTTCCATGTTGGCGGCAAATTTATTGATTTTACTAATTCCGACGTGAAAGTTGTTGATGTAGATGATGAAGAAGAGCTCGCCTAAAACGCTCCAGTGGGGGGAGAGGACTCCTTATTTTATATGCATCAAATCACTGGTTTGATCATGAATCACTACTCGTTTAGAGCGGCCAGTGAGCCAGTTTCGTAATCATTGAGAGTAGTGGCCTTGTATTCCATGTGCTTCCACTTTGGCCATTTGCCTTTCATGATGAACTTTGCCGAAGGCTTTTTGAAAGTACATGTATACAAGGTCTACGGCTTTTATAAAGTCGTGTACGATTTTACAGACAGCTCCGTTTCTCAGAAATCAGGTTTTTGGGTTTGGGGATGTTTTGTTGTACGGATTTTGAGTAATATTTTTGTTGCTTTACTGACATCAGATGTAAGACTGAATGGACAATAGTTATTCGGTATGTGTATGTTCCCATTTTTGAAAATAGAAGTGACATTTGCCTGCTTCCATCCATTTGGAATAATCCCAGTTTCGAGCGATCGATTAAAGAAGTTTGCTAAGGGTTCAGTAACTACTTCAGTTGTTTCTTCGAGTATTCGGAGAGCAAGGCTGTCGGATCCGGTTGATTTATATGGGTTTGAAAGGATGTGCAGTTTTTCTACCTTTTTTGCTGAGAATGTGCAGTCTGTATTCAGCCCCAGCAGTACTCAGCTTTACTCATACCAGGATGCATAGTTTTTGGAGCCACAAATAATTTCACGTCCACGAAGATCACACTAGAAAAGTATGCAAATATGTCTAGGTTGTTTCCATAATCTGTTTGCCTCTCCAGTTCTGATCAATAAAAATTACATTGTGTGAGAACCCAGCCAGTTCCAGGGTGTGAGAACACGGCCAGTTCTAATACTAGCTTGAGGCTCGTAGTGGATGCACTGTATAATATTTCTGCACAATTGTTGGCACGCAGAGATAGGAAATAGTTGAAAAGTTTCTGAACGCGGATGTTCTTTATGAGGCGTTACTGCTCGCCGATTCAATTATTTGGACAATGTTACTCATGAATTATAAGTTGTTGTGCAGGAGAGCGTGCAGAACACCGTGTCTGTGCACCTGTAAGACAATGATGGTGCGTTGCGAACATTGGGAGGGAGGAGGAGGATCCAATGCAGGTAGGGGGCTAGAGGGTGCTCTTCCTCCAGCGCTGAAGGAATGGAAGACGCCAGTGTTCACAGCCATGTCGTAAAAAGCTCAAGTTTACCAGAACAAGTTTTCTAGATGCATACATAGAAAGCACAGAACTTTTCCTATTGTGCCTCTAGAGTACGCAGAACATTCTTCTGACAACCTGTTACGATCATTTAATTTTATTTTTTTAAATTGACGATGAGTTTACGAGGTTATTTTCCGTAAACTCGCTAAAACAACAAGCAGAAGATCTTCCTATCAATTCCTTCAAAAATTCGGGTTAGCTGCATCCATCTCGAATGAAACCCTTTTGCCACGCTGACACTAAAGCGAGAGAGCAACACGAAATACGGAACAGGATTGTTCCTCTCAATGCACTGAGGTGGTCTGGCATGACCAGTGCTAATGTCTCACAGCTCATGGTTGAGTAATGGGCGCTTATTCTCACGTGATTGCCCTGTAGTTCGCCAATGGTGGTTTTCGTGTGGGGGAGTGCGTTTCAAGTGGCCCCTTGAAACACTAAGGTAATGGTGCTCACCATCACATCGTAGGGCTTTAGGTACTCATTGTGTTCATAAGTGATATGACAGATACATAAACTTCCACACACCTGACCTCTCAGGTATATGAACTCCTATACTCCTGATCTGTCAGATACGAGAACTCCTATACTCCTGATGTCAGATACATATGTCTGATTTCAAATCTCAAGTTTGTAATCCAACTATAACTCAAACGAGGGAACTGGAGGCTTGTTCCAACTACATATCCAACTGAACTGAGGGAGTTTCAGGCCAGTCTAAACTACAACTCCAACTCAAAAAAATGAGCCAACTTTAATATTCCGTTGAAGCAAAACAATTTCGATCATCAAGAAAATAGGCACAAAGTAGCCCTCCCCTCGCTCTGTTGCATGACTTCTACTCATTACAATGTCCCCATGACACTTGGAGCTCCTCCAAGTCTCTTGTTGCTTGCAAGAGAGGACATTTGCACTGCATTTTGTTAAGAAGTGAGTTTTACCTATAACGTTCAACGAGGTTAGAATGTACGGGTCCTCATCTGCTGCATAAGAAAATAAACGAATAAATTTATCATTGTTAATTACTACTTCCTTTCGTCAGAAACGATGCAAACTTCTTTTGACGTTGGTCGGAAACAATTAGTGCAGAGGAGGAAAAAAGTCTAAAAATTTAACTCGTACTTTATTCTTTCGGCGCTATACATTATACTCTGAAAAGTGTAAGAAAGAAACATAAAGAATAATTAAAAAGATGATACATTGATGATGATACATAAAGATTGATGATGATAAATTTTCTTTGAAATATCATCAATCTTTGAAGACGATTTTGGATATTTATAGCGTGCATGATGGCTGTGCGTTCTTTGTTTGTTAATTTCTATTTTATGCGCTTTTGATTAGATTTTACAGTGTTTTCCGCTTCATTTTTAATTTTCCTGTTACAGCGAGTGGTCTGACAAAAATCCTTTAATATCTTTTAGTAGGAACGATTGCGTTATTTGTTATTTAACAGGATCTGAATGAAAGCAGTGTACGCACTTGTTTTAGGACACTCAAACCTAATTTTTCCATATACAAAGAATAAATTGTCTTAACAACACTAAACGCTGGAATGTTTTCCCCACTGTGCACCAACTGTTTCTGACCAGATGAAGTAAATCACAAGAACAACGTTGCGCAGTCAAAGCTGTGGCGAGTTGAAATGAAGGAAAAGAACCTGCAAATCTCAGTGCGAAAGCTTTTCATTTGTGTTGAAACTCTGATCTTTTTCGCGACTCGTGCATGAGGGAATACCATCCAGCATCCAACGCTTACTGTGGTCTACATTGTCTGTGTATCTCGCTGTTCAATAACAAACTTGCATGAAATAAATGTTTTAATACGACCTCAACTTAACCCTTGTGTGGTGTTCATATTGTTGTTACTCAGCTAGTGTTTGTGGGTCTAGCGGACCCATTGAATTTCGTGGTTTTCAATGCCTCACAATCAAACATTTTTATGTTAAAATACACAACAGATGATTACTTCATCGCAATTACAAGCAGTACTAACAGTAAAAATGTTAGCTGTAAAAATGAAAACATGTCACAGACCTGAACATCACAAAAGGGTTGAAGAGAGCGAGATTTGGTTCGCAAGAACGAGGACCGTTTTAGTAGTCCTTGAGGAATGAATTTCAAGTCTAACCACTTCGATCTTACTGATCTCGGTGGTTGTATTCTGGTGCAGATTCATTGGCGTATTTTAACTACGAAGGAAGTGAGAGGAAAGACGCGGGAATTTGAGGTATTCAAAGCAGCGTGTTTGCAGCGTGAACAAATGTCCTGCTCCAGTCATTTGTCACAAAATCTTTGCGACCCTCGCTTTGCCAACACTGAAGCTGCAGCATGTGTTTGATGCTGCTGCTACTGGTGCTGCTGGTGGTGGTTGTGGTGCCACTACTGCTGCTGCTGGTGCTGCTGCTCATATTGCTCCTGTACTAGTACTATTGCTACACTTAGCTTGCTGCAACAATAGCACTACTGCTACATGACAAGCATTGTTGCTGCTCTAAGACCAGTATTGTGGTTTGCAAGACTAGTACTGTTGCTACATGACTAGTTCTATTGGTGCTGGAAAACTAGCACTGCTCCTAAAAAACAAGGATTGCTTTTGCAAGACCAACACTACTGCTGCAAGACTAGCACTGCTGCTGCAAGACTAGCACTGCTGCTGCAAGACTAACACTGCTGCTGCAAGACTAACACTGCTGCTGCAAGACTAGCACTGCTGCTGTAAGACTAGCACTGCTGCTGCAAGACTAGCACTGCTGCTGCAAGACTAGCACTGCTGCTGCAAGACTAGCACTGCTGCTGCAAGACTAGCACTGCTGCTGCAGAAGTTCTGAGGCCAGAACTATCAGTCAACAGGAGACCGAGTCTCTGTTTTTAATTCATCGACCACACGAATGCTTTATTTCGAATGCTGAAAAATGGCGCAGTTGTTCAAAAAGAATTTGAAATGCTTCTCTTCGAAGCAAGGACTGGAAAGAATTAAAGGACTCGTGTGTGTAGAAGCATAGCGAAAAAAAAGAGCTGAGGGAAGCCTGCCAAGCCTCGTGTGCTGTTTGCTCTGTGAACACAAAACTTCAATTTGCCCGACCCACCGCCGCAAAAATGTGGCAAAATCTTAATGACCCGAGAGAAAAACCCTCAAATGAAAGTCTATCGAAAAGCTTCATGAAAAAGTGCGCCGCAAAAAATGCATTCAAAAAGAAGATTTATTCGCTTAACGAAAAACAAACTCGGTAATCTGGGGACGGTTGTGGTCAGAGGGAAGTAGAGGGGAGAGTGGGATGAGGGGAGAGTGGGATGAGAGGAGAGTGGGATGAGGGGAGAGTGTGATGAGGGGAGAGTGGGATGAGGGGAGAGTGGGATGAGGGGAGAGTGGGATGAGGGGAGAGGGAGTGGGGTGAGGGACGACTGCGTGGGGTGGAGAGGGAGTGAGTAGATGAGGCATGAAGATACTAAAGTTGCGAGCGACAGATTGTGAGGGATTCAATAATGTACTTCACAGTTTGTTAACTTCACTAGACCTGCGTGTGACCAGACTGTGACCAGACTGTGACACAAGTACAAAATGGGATCAGTAGTACACAAGTACACAGCAGCAGCCCCATAAAGGAACTAATAATAAAAAAGGATTGCTGGTCGGACACTCAATGATGAGTGCTCGCTGATCCGCCCATGATGGGTTTTATGAATCCACATCCCACTCCCCCACTCCCCCACTCCCCCACTCCCCTACTACCCCA
>VCRD01003424.1:541-58936 GCA_006783055.1 Trinorchestia longiramus
CTGCTGTGTCGTGAGGGTTACTGCTGTGTCGTGAGGGTTACTACTACTATAGGATTTAGATCTGGTGACTTAGCCGGCCAACTCAAAGTGAGGATATTATGACCATTAAGCCACTCTCTTGTGTGTGTTTGAAATGTGGATGGTCGCAGTGTTGCTGAAACACGGCAGTATTCTTGTGAAAATGACCTAAAAATGGTATAAAACTTTTTTGCAATATTTCAAGGTACTTCACTGAATTTTGATTTCCCTCAATCTGTACCAGATTCGCCTTACTTTCTGCTGAACAAGCTCCCAAATCATCAGTGATCCTCCTCCGAATGTCCTTCTGCTGAAGATCTGCTTATCCTTCCTCAAATCATGCCAACTGTATTGAAAACTGTCAGGCCCGTCTAAATTGAACTTCTCGTCTTCTCCCAATTGTCCTGTGTATCTTCTTCAGCTCTGATTTTGTTTTCCTCTACCTAAATAAAACAATTTCTGAAGTATTGAGAATCTGCCTAACTGTTCTGGGAGTTACATTCAACTTTAGACACGTTTGAAGATTTTTGAAACTCTTTCCTGTAGATGAAGCCTCACGTAGCATTCGGCGCCGACTGACTGGCGCGAGCTTGGGTGAAAGTCCAGGGGATTTATTTGATCCGTACTTCAGGATTTTACAAAAAATTCGAACTGCACTTGACCTCTTAATCTGCTTCTAAATTGAATTATAGGAACATCCTTGACTATTTAGGGCTATTATTTGACCTTTTTAAAATTCCGAGAGAGAACTTTTCCTGCCCATGCTGTAAAATTTAGATTTTTCACAATTCGAACCAGATTATAAGAAATCACAATGTCTACTTGCAGTCTAAGGGAACACCGATGTGTTGTTTTGATTCTATTCCTAGCTATCAAAGGTGAAGTATTTTGAATAGATGTAATTTTGTACAGGGTGTCATATCTTTATTTCTATCAAATTTTGATCCTCTGAAGAGTAGTTTTGTAATAACTGCACAGAAACTATACCGTAATATAAAATATGAATGTGAACTTATTTCTTGTTTTATTCCTTACCTATGGACAAAAGTTTATTGTATTTCAATCAATATTCATAAAGTTTTAAGCAAAAATGTAGTGTTTTATCATCATTTCCATCACTGTAGTTGCGGCAGAGCATAGTTTCTGGTTCTGCAGAATCTGACTGCTCTGTCGCTATCAAGCCTTTTGAAAATTTAACTTGTTCATTGAGTAGGAAATCTATTGACATTCTATTCTGTTTTTGTTAATTATAAATTAAGTTTATTAAATTCTATAAATATTATTTATTTTTCCTCCTTAAATAATGGTTGGGTAAGAGTCTGAAGCCATTTCCTGCCAGAACCTGTAGGGCGAGAAATTATACCCTTACAAAGAGCTATAATATCTCAAATTAAAATGTACCAAACACGTCTTTTACTGGTTCACATTCTAGCAAAAATTTGGGATTACAAACATATGCGGGAAAAATAAAAAAGGCAGGCAATGTTAGTTGGATAGATCACTAAAAATATGAGAATTCAATGATCTTTGGAATTCTTTGGTGCAGCAGCTGAGACGTGAAGAATGATAAAGAGAAGATAATAGATAATGATAAGAATGATAATGTGCAAACAATCAGTTTGAACACACAAATACAATGCAATGCAGAGCTTACAATAAGAATGATTTTTTAGGACAAGAATGTTCCCGTAAACAGCTTTATCAATGTCTGTAGAAGTTAAATGATGAACTAAAAATACATATTTACGAAAGTATGGCTAGTTTTAGCGCACACAAATGAGGCAGATAGAAATCTTCGACCTGCTTTAAATAAGGTGACACAAAAATTCTACTTTCCAAAGCAGTTATTAATAAAATAATGGCACAAAACGCAGTTCAAGCAATGAGTAAATTTCCAGGAAAAACGCAGGTAGTAAATAAAAAATAGCTTTCTTGCACTAAAATGAAGACTAGAAATTTGAATCGACAACAATAAATAAATATTTTATCTAACACACTGACAAACGTAGCCGATTTTAGAGACCATAAGAAAAAGAAAACACCCACGTAAAGTTGCACTATGTATAAAAATCAAGAAAAATGGAAAAGAAATCAATTTAACATGTAGGGCAGCCACTGACGCGAGGAAGAATGGCTCGTTCTTATCAGGCGACCTGCAGCCGTCAGCCTCGTGAGCAAACTTTGCTGTGTACAGGTCACTCCTCCCTCATCGTGCTCCATACATTGAACTTTAACAGAAAATCAATGCACGGAACATCCTAAGTCACATCAAGGACCTTGGAAATAAGTGACATTTGGAGACTTTGACGACAAATGTAGGCATATGACCTTCAATGTTTATTCTCTTGAACAACTTTAGAAAAAACTACTCTAAAATCGAAACATTTCAGACATAGGAAGTAACAACTTATCAGAAGTTGTTTCAAAAATTTAGTATCTTTTATAAGTTTCGAGACATAATGATGAAGAGGACAAAGGAATTTAGCAGACTTCGGAGACGCGGGTAGAAGGATCCGAGTCGCTGCAGCCTGGCGAACTTTACAACTAACAGAGAAAAGTAAGCTCGACGTGCAGCTTGCGAGATTAAATGTTTTATACAGGGATACAGTTTTGTCTGAAACAAAGTAAATTGGTGGTCGTATGAGAATGGAGAGCTTAATTACTGACAAATTTCTCCCGGTATTTAGATATAGTTTTACTTTTATATACAATAAAAAGAAAATACTTCCTGAAATCAAAGTCTTGTCCTCAGCACGAAATTTTAAAATTTTTTGTGAACTGAATATTTGAGAACAGAAATATGCCAACGATAAAAAGTTGTTCTCGGGCTGCTTAATTCAATTCTTGCTTTTTCTACTTATTTTCGTCTTAGCTTGCCGTGTATACCATATTTGGATCAAATATATTGTGGATGATGGGATGGTGAGGAATTTTTTAAAATGCTGTAAAATTTTACCTTTTCACACTAATTAACACAGTTCTATTAACAACCTCTAAGCAAAAAAAACACAGAAGAAATAAAATGTATTAATTAAGTTCGATACCGCCATTTTATCAAAACACAAAATAGCAAATACATTGTCTAGCTAACTAGAAAAATTACAACTCGGGAGAAAATAAATTGATCAAAATACATCAATCTAAAATCACGAATTCTCGTAACTCGAGATGCAAGTATTTAATTGTAAGGTTCGATTAAGCCGGAGCAGCATCAAGTCAAATATTAAAACGCTTATGATTGGTAACCTCATATTAGAATGAATCATAGTAGTGCCTATGCACAGTGGTACACTTCTCATTCCTTCATAGCACTAACTAAGTTGACAAATTTCTTCCACGTCCTCAGTGATCTTCAAGATTACATTAATGCCTTCAATCAAATTTCAAATCAAAGCCATGGGATTATGTGGCTACAAATCGAGAAAAGTCATGAGAGACCATATGCAGTACAAATGTTTATAAATTATTATTTTATTTGTAAGGAATGTACAAAACTTGTTATGAATGCAATATGAAAACTACTATTGAAAATTGGAGAAAAAGTTTTTAGAAAATTGTAATTGCGAATACTAAAATAAAAAATTATTTCTTGTATATCTATTTTGACCCAAATGCATTTTGACAAGTTCAGTTCACTGTCACCCATGAGCTCTCCTTAAAATACAGAATCTTAAAAAAACGCGCACATCGTAAAACATTTAGTTTTTTCAAAAAAATTTTTAAACATAAACATCGTAACTCGAGAAGTCGTTAAAAAGTCTTTTCCCTAGTCATTAGGTCCATAAGAAAATGAAATAAATATAAATTATATGAGTAAAATCACCAGCTTGGTCGACTGGTGAGTCAATCTGCTTGCGAGCGGAAAGACCCGGGTTCGAATCCCGCTGCCGACATGGTTGACGCGGCTAGAAATACGGCATGGGACTTGGGTAAAACAACCGAATAATTATCGAAGTAATTATCCGACCCAAGAATGGGCCAGAAGGTTCGTTCCTATAGCCTCATTCTATTGTATTCTAAAACTGTGAACGAAACAATGAGCTGTAGGAAAATCCCAAAATGTTTTTTCGATGAGCAGTCGCTCATACACTCGTACGAATAAATTTAAGGATCTGAAAGAAATTACTGGCATTTTTAACTGGAAGTTACGAATAAATCTACTTGTCCGATGTTCGAGCGAAATATTTCCTTTGAGAAACAACTGAGATTAGCATTTAAGAAAGCAGAAAACTTTAATTTTTAGCCACAAGTCCACTATTGCAACGAGGGGACTCTTAAATAACATAACAGTAGTAACAAAGGTAACCAAGATTCAAATACTTCGAGCTTTTGTTCCAAGGGCCTGTTACATACAAATATCTCCTGAGCTGATTTTCGGAACAACTTTAAAACAAATGCTAGTGGAATAATAAACTCATATTAAGTCGATACAAGTTCTTGGAAGTTTTAGCAATGGAATTTATGGAAATTCATTACAAACCCATTGAGAAAGACTTTCAGCTTTTACTAGTGTCTTCCTTTGAGTATTTTATTTAGAAGTTGAAGACATGAAGAGTTCCTATAAAGAGACGGTATGAACTATCCACGGTTGCCCTCAAATCGTTGAAGCTAATCTTTACATAACTAATAACAAAGCTCTGAACTCGTCACTATTTTTTTCTGACCTGTTGGTTGTCATAAGAGATAGCTTCAAGCGTATTTTTTAAAAGAGGGCCATTGCTGTGTATTCAAGTCTAGAGTTGTAGACCAACTTGTTTCTTTGACGAAACTACCTGACCAACGATGTGCTTCAAACTTAAGCCATACAAAAAATTAAGCAGCTCGAGTAATGTTATGGCTACTATGCTCAAGCATTTTGATAAACGCACTACAATATGTGCCTACTAGTCGTTGGGTTTCACTAATTTTTGCAAGATTATACGTACGAGAAAAAGCCAAAAATTAAATCGATCAACTTTACGAACTCTTCAATTTATTGAGAAGTCTTAATGGTGTAATCTTCATCACAAATAAATTATGGTCTGTATTCAAAGACAAAAATAATTATAAATAATATGATAAAAAAATTAAAAAAACAGTTTTAGGTGAAGCTTTTGTAACATTTCTAGGCGTTTACTAGATTCCAGAAATCATGATGCATAATGAACAAATCGTATAGGGCTCTGCAGGATGTTCTACAGAAATGTTCTCACTCTGTTTAGACGGCATGGAACTTGGGTATCAACCCAAGAATGGGCCAAACGGCTCGTTTCTATTGCCTTATTCCATTATAGTTTCTGACCACGTAATGATGAAAACAAACACGCCAGAATGAGGACACTAGACAGGGATGAAAATTGTATTTTTCTACAATTTATTTATTTATGATATTTAATTTTACGCTACGAGGGGGCTTCAAAAAGTTCGTGGAAAATGGACATAACTGAAAATTATATGAAAAGAATATGATGTCAATGCACCAGAACGTTCCTGTACCAACGTGTTATAACGTGTTCTCACATGAACCCTTAAATAAATGTTACAACGCGGTGCCGCCATTTGCAAGGCAGGAACCGTTCAAGCAACATGGCATCTGGCAAAATCGAGGCCAGGACAAACATCAAATTCATGGTGAAGCTTGGGTGGAAGAACAGCCAAATCATTGACTCTCTGGAACAAGTTTATGGTGACAATGCCCCAAAGAAATCAGCAACCTACGAATGGATTAGTCGTTTCAGAAGCGGAAGAAATGAGACTGAAGATGATCCCGCAGCGGCAGGCCATGCACATCAGTTTGTGTGGAAAACATTGATGCTGTTCGTGACCTCATTGAAAAGAATAGGCGAATAACCACCGAATCAGTAGCAGAACACTAAATATCTCCGTGGGTTTTGCACACACAATTCTGGTGGACAGTTTGGGACTGAGCAAGCTCTCCGCTCGATGGGTTCCTAGGCTGTTGCGCCCAGATCAGCAGGAATCAAGGGCAGATCTTTCTATGGAAATTTTGAACAAGTGGGATGAGAACCCTGAACTTTTTCTGCAGCGAATTGTGACCGGGGATGAAACATGGCTCTCCCAGTTCGATCCCGAGGACAAAACTCAATCGAAGCAGTGGCTGCCCAGGGGTGGAAGTGGGCCAGTCAAAGCAAAATCTGAGCGTTCAAGAGGAAAGGTTATGGCCACTGTCTTCTGGGATGCAGAGGGGATCTTATTAGTTGATTTCCTCGATAACAAGAAAACTATTACAGCTGTTTATTATGAAGAGATTTTGAGAAAATTGTCCAAGAAAATCGCAGAAAAACGCCCTGGGAACCTGCTTCGGCACGTCCTCTTCCACCACGACAATGCACCCGCGCACGGCGCTCGGCAGACTAGAGCTGTGCTACGCGAATTTCGATGGGAAATCATTCGACATCCACCTTATAGCCCCGACTTAGCCCAATCCGACTTCTTTTAATTTCCAAGCCTGAAAAATTCATTGAAAGGTACCCAGTTTCCATCAGTTGAAGCAGTAAAAAGAGCTGCCATGACATGGTTCAAATCGCATGACTCTCAGTTTTACACAGATGGACTTACCGGCTGCTATCAGTGTTTGCAGAAATGTATTGACCTAGATGGAGCATATGTTGAAAAATAAACATTATGACTTTGACCGTTTTTTCAAACTGTCCTTTTTCCACGAACTTTTTGAAAGCTTTTTCCAAGAACTTTTTGAAGCCCCCTCGTATGTGTTCACTACAATCATAGTGAACGTATGCGACTCTCTAAAGTAAGCAAATTACGAACAAACTCCAAGACGTTAACTCCTTGAAAACTAAAATTTGTATTGTTTTTTAAGACTTCATGCAAAAATTATTACCGAAAGAGCTTAAATCAGCAGTAAATATAAAGCCTCTCATCGCCATTCATTGACTGTAGTGTTCATGCATTAGAAATGTATTTTGTATTCTTTTGTGAATGCAAAATGTTGTGCAATTAATGGTTACATGAGCTCGCGTCTTCGAAGAAATTTAAGAAACAAATGCAACTAAACTTGATCCTTAAGTATTCTGAATCTCAACTACCTTGGTGATACTTTTAATAAGTTAAAAAAATTCTGTAAAGTGTTGAAAACATTTCTATATACTAAACTCATATACACAAGAAAAGCAGAACTCTTTCTAGTTGTAAAGAGTGAGGCTGCACAAAATCTCGCGCTAAATTTAAGACGTGTCCGGTACTGCATGGTAGAGGGTTGGTCAACTCTTCAAGAAGCGCTGGAGTCCATAGCAGCTCGCCCACCCCGCATAGCAGCAGCTGAAGCGACGGATCTTTACAAGCGCGCTTAAAGAGATGTTCTCACTTTTAGGAGAGAAAAGAATCTTGAAAGATGCAGATTTTAAGGCGAGGCTGAGTTCTGCTGAGGAAAGAAGTGGAGCACACCAGCAGACCGCACTCTCTGACCGAGGCATTGTTGTGTTGTGAGAGGAGCTCCCCTTTAATAATTTGCCTCCCTCGTACTGCAATCATCCACGATGACTTAATCAAAACTTTCAAACTGTAAAACAATAACATTACTAAGTGTCAAATAGAAACAGCCCATTCTTAACACATTGACTGTAACTTCCAAATTAGTTTGTATGTATAACAAAGGTCCTTTGTACCATATATGGCGCACGATACGGTTAAAGTGTTGAGATTAGTAGACACACTTAACCAAAGAGAAGCTCTCTAAAGCATACGCCCGAGTAGCTAAGCATGTCAACAGCAAATGAAACTCAAGACTTGACTCACCCTGAAAAAATGAGGAAACCGGTAAATTTAACCTGTCGGTTCCAGCTAACCCAATTCAATTTCCTCCTTCACAAAATGAAAATATATTGTGATGCAAACGAACAAATTCACTTTTTCTGTTTTACACGAAAGAATGCATGGCGACTCAGAAGTACATATTATTATCGCATTTCTATGCAATCATTAAGGAAACTATACCAGGCATTGCAAATTTGTATTAAAGTGGCCACTTGCTTGAATTTGGAAATCTTATTATCAAAATAGACTTAGAGATTGTATTTTTGTGAAGTTACCATCTAATTGGTCCCACATTTGCGCCTTAAAGAATGGCGGCAATGCCGAGTAGTTACTCGGGATGAGTTGAAAACAGAAAGCCATTATGTGGATTATCAAAGACGTCATTCAGAACATCAAGCAAAACTGGGTCGATCACCTCACACGAATACGCTGAGTTGAGTTTCCGATTCCTGTCGTTTTCAGTAAATACGTGAGAAGATAAAACTTGTAGGCAGAATTAACAAACACATTTTGGATTTTTTCACTCCTCAGAATGGTAGTCATTTTTGAGATGATGGATTCCGAAACAGTAAGAACGTTCCCAGCTCTTCATTCTCGGCCAATAAATCAATATTAAGTCAACGTTAGAGCGTCGAGCGCGTAATGAAGAGGATATAGTGATAAACAATATATCAAGACGCAAACTTGGAATTTTTGGCCCTCAATAGTAAAATGTGAATATTTCCTGCCACAGAAGAAGTCATCCAGGAGATCATAAACAAGCTAATAGACACTTGAACGGGATTCAGGCATTTGTTGAGAAAACGTATAAGATACAGCATGAAACACTCCGTATTGACAATTTATAAGGCGCTTAAGAGTAGATTGTAGCTAAAAAGAACATTAGAATTGTATCTCTACATTTAAATGCAGCTAAATTTTGTCATAAATTGAAGAAAATTGCAAGATAGATTAAATTACTAAAATTGAGCTTTCGTGTCTTACTCCAATTTTTAAGGTATTCACCGAGAAGGATCTACCTTGTAAAAACACCAATGTTGACGATTAGGGGGAAAAATGCCCATGCACAGCAATAATATTTCCAAGATACAATTTCCTAGTCATTATACATCAAATATTATCAATGGAAGAAATGAAACCCCATTTCATTTAAGAAATCTTACAGTTCCCATGATGATCTCCCTCGCTCTCTCAGTCCGAACAGGTTTAGAAATTTACGACGTGAATATATGTATTTTACTAGCCACATTTTACAACCTAAAACTTCTGTGGAACGATTTCGCAGAGAAGACATAAAAACTTCGTGTGAGCTTATGACGCTTTACAGTTCAGGAAGTCTACGTTAGCGGGACTGCAGAGAGAGCGAGGGAGAGCATCGAACAACAGGTGAATCAATAAGTCCGCGACCCTCTCACTCTCCTCTCACCGCTACCGCCCATGCCAGGGCACGACCGACTTCATCTTGACCTGCGGACCCACGCATAAGATGAGTCACCATGTCTGACGTGGCCGTTAATTTGTTTATCATTCATCAGAATATGAACAACGTCTCATTTAGAGATCAGTGATGCTCAACAATATGGGGTAAAATACAATACAGAAACGTGTTTCCAACTCTTTGTTAGTTAATTCCTTCTTGCATATGAAACTTTACATTTTTATAGAACATTTCAGTCAATCAAGTAACAATTGGTTCTATTATTCCTAGCAGTTGATTGAAAATAATATAATAACATAAAAACAGATTAAAAACATTATACGTATGTTAAACTTGGGTATGACTTTGATCGAACTAGTTGACTGAAAATAATATAGTAACAAGATAAAAGATTAAAAATATTATACGTATGTTGGATTTCGGTATGAATTTGATCGAACTACTTTCTGAAACACTCGTATGTACATTGAAAACCACATGGGTTGCGGTCACTGTTCTCAAAGCATGAAAACAACACGTGTTGCAGTCACTGTTCTCAAAGCATGAAAACAACACGTGTTGCAGTCACTGTTCTCAAAGCATGAAAACAACACGTGTTGCGGTCACTGTTCTCAAAGCATGAAAACAACACGTGTTGCAGTCACTGTTCTCAAAGCATGAAAACAACACGTGTTGCAGTCACTGTTCTCAAAGCATGAAAACAACACGTGTTGCAGTCACTGTTCTCAAAGCATGAAAACAACACGTGTTGCAGTCACTGTTCTCAAAGCATGAAAACAACACGTGTTGCAGTCACTATTCTTAGAGCATAAAATACGTTATCGCATTAAATCTGAAATCAAGTGGCATGACATGAATTGAGTAGGCACTACAACAACAGAATTGAAAAATTTAATGAATCGAGTGGCATGGCGTGATTTAAGACTCACTTGTAAAACTGAAGTGAAGAATAGTAATGTTTTAGTTTTAGCACAATTTTACTAGAAACAGAAAATAAGGAAAATTACTTTAAACAATGACATTTTATCGGCTAAAATTTACGACGATTGGTAAAAACCTTTTAAATGGATAAACATTTCGGTCATAACATCAAATTTCAACATCTGAAATATCAAATACACTTTCTGTAATCAGTAAACTGATCGAGAAAGCATTTTAGCGTACAAAAGAATACAATACACAAACCACTGCAGGGGGTTACCGGAGTGCGTATCATTGAAAATAAAGTTGCGTCTTAAAATGAACTACGATTTCAAACTGCATAGATCCAAACTACTAGATGGAACAGAAATCATTGTAAAATTTAAACTTTAACAGGACAGTTGTATTTTTCTGCTTGAGAACGTACAACAGAGTGAAAAGCGTTGATCTATACGAAAACTCCCACCTGTATGCTCTGCCACACGAAAAGCGAGCACTCAGAGCATTGAACCCACACATTCAGACGTAAAATGCGCGCAACTATGTTTATAAATGACACATGAAAGCATATTTTTTAAAAGTTCATTTTCGTCATTGAAAATTTATTGTATATTCGATCTGTTGACTACAAGAATTTGAAATGATACTTATGTGGGTGAAGTAATTAGATAGAAGGAACAGTAAATCTTTCTTACGTTTTTCAGACAGGGGTCTGAAAAAGTCAAGAATAGAATAGAATGAGGCTATAGGAACGAACCTTCTGGCCCATTCTTGGGTCGGATAATTACTTCGATAATTATTCGGTTGTTTTACCCAAGTCCCATGCCGTATTTCAAACCGCGTCAACCATAAACAACTATTTCTTAGAAACCCTGATTAAATAACTGCTAAAAAATATTTATTCAGGAAAATTCTATTGAAAGATTGAGCGAGCAGACGATTGGTAAGCCATTTGCACAACAAAATGAACTATTTTTTTAATTTGTACGTTTTTCGTTTTGAAACTAACAATATCAGAACCTTTTATGCAGAGCTTAGTGTGTTCAAATTTTATCACTACTACTAATAATTTGCATGACAAGAGCTGAAAAAAGAAAAATAAAGCAAGAAACTTTATTCCATTCAGGTGTAGAGGAAATATACAATGGTTTTTAAATTTTTAATGCTAACATCTTACGACTAGTCACCATGCATCCAACAATAGTGTTTGTCCATCTTGTGACCTGAGGTAGAGGCTCGTAGGAACACGTCCTGAAGATCAGGAAGTTTGAGGAAATAGTTTCATTGAAGTCAGTCTGCCTTCCTAGTCCCTGTGTCACAAGCAGAGAAAATTCGAGGGTCCCGTTTGGGAGCTAACGCTCGAAACCTGAAACCCGGCAACACAAACACAGATGACTAACCACTTGGTTACAGGGGCAGGATACCGGAAGGAGTTTTCGTACTCATCACCCCTTTCTAAGCCTTCTAACTCGGATGTACGCTTTGAGGCAGAGAAATGCGACCATACTGTTAAATTAAACAATATTAATGCAATCGATGAATATCTTGTACTTTAAATCTATGTATTTTGAAATCTTTATTGATTTTACGGACAAACCTGTTCTAAGTGCTAAAGACTTCGCTAACGCTCTGCAAATAGTTCAAGTATTTCATTGCTTTATGTGCATAAATGCTTCTTTATTTAGTTTACCAATTACTTTGAATGCATTTCATTTTTTCAGATGCTGAAAATTACCTTTACGGCCGAAACGTTCGTTTTGTAAGTTTTTACGTTTTTCTTGTAAATTAAAAAAAACAACAAGGTTGCACGAGTCTTTGGTTGTTTTTCTTTTTACTACTGAAGTGAAGAGTATCATGAATAGAGCAGAACAAGATTTAAGAGACCACTTTTAAAACTGAAGAGGACTTCAGAAAGGTCCTAAAAATGGGTTTTTAAATTTTTAATACATATATTCCTCATGAATTGACTGCTTACAAGACATTTATCTTTTGTTCTATATTAAACCAGCAAATTTGCAACTTGCAGTATTCAGTTTTAAAGATCACCCCTGACGCAAAACTGAAAACTACGAGTAAACAATCCACTATAGGCAGAGAATTGTTGTGATTTAAACATCGCATACGAAATCAGGCGGTTCAGCTTCTGAAAGATTACTTAAGACGCAAGATTTGAAAAGGATACAAAATCTTTTGAAACTGACAGCTCGAGTGTAAAATGTACCATTAGTTGAGGAAAATTTCGTTATCGAAAGCGCTATTGTATGCTTTTTAGTCATCACATTCAGGAAAATAATTTCTGAAGTAAATTATTAAAATTAATGAGTTATATAATAAGTTAGTTATAAGTTTTCTCGTAGTAATGCACCCATACTAGATTGAGTTAAACGACTATAAACAGTCATTTATGAGCAACTAAATCAACTATGAGTTAACTACATAATTCTACCCAACTGCAATCATGACATTAGTAATCAAAATCTGCAATCAAAATTGCAATTACGCATATCTCACTTTTATATTATACATAATCAGAAATCAATTTGCATGTTTCCAATTGGCCAGCTCATATCGTTTATTGTAAGACTTGCAAACGGAGTTAAATTCTAAATACATGAATTCATTCGCTTCCACTCTCTGAATTAAAGAAGTACGAATGAACTCATGTTTTTAACATATTAAAAATATAAAATCAAATCAAATGATAACTGAAGAAGTAGAAGCGAAAATACTTTGCGAGTTACGTTCTATCGAGCATGAAGTTAAATTAATTCATAATACAAGAGTGAGATTGATGCACGATGTATCTATCTACATATATAATCGACAATGTATCTCCATCTCTCTCTTTCTGTATATGTGTGTGTCCGTCTCATTATTTCGTATCTATTACTGAAGAAAAATTATTGAACTGAAATCAGAACGAGTATGCATGTATTACAAGCATTGTATTGTGGATACCAGAGGCACCGGATCACTATAAAATACTCAATTTTTTCCGTTATTAGCTTTCTTCTCTTACATGGCCATGTTATCGGTAGATAAGAAATAGAATGAAAGTTCTGTATATATTAATGAAAAGTATCCATTTAAAACACAATAATTCGTCATAAATCTTTAATACATCGATCTTTATAATAATTTCAAATTAGCTAAATTTAGATCACGGATTTCCCACGGGAACTGTCTAGTATATGAATAAAGATTATATATATATAAATATAAATATATATAGATATAAATATATATATATATATATATATATATATATATATATATATATATATATATATAAATCGTTCATCTTTATAATAATTTCAAATTAGTCAAATCTAAATCTAAGAATTTCCACGGGAACTGTCTAGTCCACTTACATAATAGACCAGGGGTCCCAACCTGGGGTGCTCGCACCCCCCTGGGGGAGCTAGACGATATTCCAGGGGGTGCGAGAAAAGTCCGGATAAATAATTGGATATTGGCTGTATGTTTGCATTATCTTCTTTTGCAATGGATCCACTTTGTTGTAATTTCAGAGTTAAGTATCGTTATTCAGTGGCCGTTACATACATGGCCGAAAAGATTCAATCCTACCATACATTCAACGCGTTCAGTAGTTCTTAAAGTTTAGGACCCAAACTGAACGTTTGTTACCGGGATGAAACAAGTTCCGGCGACAGCTGTTCCTCACTGCCTGGCAATTTTTGTTGTTGTATTTAAAACAAGTGGAATTTTCCAAGCATTTGAGAACTAGTCCTTGTAATATTTATTACTATTTTTTTACTAGTTAGTTATTTGTTCTATTTCAAGCTAGAGATTAATTTTCTGAGGTCTATTCTAATGTTAATTTAACATATGTTTCAGGGCTACATTTGTAGTTTCCTTCACAAATTATATTAAAGAATAAAGTAGTAATTTTTTATAAAATATTGTTTGGAATTCACACAATTAATCCATAAGGAAAATATCAATTTCAGGGGGTGAAAGGTTCGAATGAACTTTCTTTAGGGGTGCGGGGCGAAGAAAAGGTAAGGAACTTCTGTAATAGACAGTGTATCTCCCCCTCTGTGTGTGTGTGTGTGTGTGTGTGTGTGTGTGAGTCCGTCCCATTACTTCCCATCTATTTACGGAGAAAAATTATTGAACAGAAACCAGAACAGGTAAACATTTACTATATGCACTGTATCGCGGACACCAAAAGCGCCGGATTACTATAAAATACGCAATTTTTCCTCATTATTAGATTTTCTTCCCACACGACTATATTATCGGTAGATAATACATAGAATGGAAGTTTTGTATGTATTAATGAACAAGTTCTGATAGTATCACGGGTGAAACTGAAAAATGTTTCATTTCATAGATCTTTAATTCTATCATTTCAAACCTTGGAATTTCCACGAGTACTATCTAGGCCATGTTATCGATAGATAAAATACAGAATTGAAGCTCTGAATGTTTTCATGAATGTTTGGTAAATCGTCAATACATTCGTCTTGATAATAATTTCAAATAAATCAAATCGGAACCGTGGAATTCCCACAACTATCTAGTGGAATACAGTCGATAGTTAAATCAAATAAATGTAAAACTTTTTTCTACATTATGAAATTAATTGAAAAATCGATATCAAAATATTCTTAAAACATGTATCTTGGATGCTGTCATACTTCATGAATATATTATAAATAAAAATATCAACGAGTTATGTACTATACCTGTTGACCTAGTGTGTACGAGTATATGTATATACAGGGTGCAGCAACATAACTCATTTTTTTCAAAGTGCTTTACTTTGGAAAAAAGGGAAGTTATATAGCCGCCCCCTGTATATACACGTTAGAAGCAGTAAAATGATAAAAAAACACCAATGTTTCCGTTGTAAGGTCCTATACCGAGGGACCCAATTTTCCAAAGTACCAAACAGGTCATTCTAAACGACGATTGCAATACTGAGGGCTTTTTAAGGCTTAATGCGTCGTTAGTCACCCCGAGGTCGTTGATCTCCGGCCGTCAGGCACGATCTGGGAATCATGATGTGTAAGCAGACCGAAAAAAGAGGATGTGTGGTAAATTAGCTACTGGAGATTGAGATGCACCATTGAAACCGGCTAGTGGAACATAGGTCTCTCGCACCTGAGAAGCTTTTTTTGTCCAGTTAGCTGTAATGGGAGCAAAAAGTGAAGTTATGTTGATACTACATATTTGTGCATGCTAAATGAGACCAATTAAGAGACTTTATTGGGAGGTTGGAAAAGGAGGCAAAGAATCTTTCATCCAGTTGTTTGCAATCGGATTAAAATTTTCAACAGCTGTCCCTACAAAAAATATTATATTTGCCATTTATTTTATAGTTGCTCGCAGAACATGCTCACAAAAGGCTGTACATAAACACTGCACTGAATTTTTATTTGCACTCAGTTTGAACGCTAGCCTTGCTGTAATCCAAAGAAGACAAAACATGATGAAGTCAAGATACAGGTTGGAGAGTAAGTTATATCGTTTTTTCTTGTTGTTACTTATAAATTAAAAATATCTCAAATTAGGGCTTTTTAATTCTGGTAATCATTTTCCTTATTTTTAATGATACCTTCCCATTGTACCACCAGGGTTTTAACACTTCTTTCAAAAAACCTTTTGCGATTGAAAAGAAAAACAGATAAAGATGAATTTTCACGAATCTTTATACATAAGTGATATTGTAACAACCTAAAAAAGGGATAATCACATGGAGTTACGTCAAGTGAGTAGGATGAAGTAGATAAAACTTGAAATTTTCTTTTAGGATGAATGAGGAATAGCAATGCTCAACGCTGTTGAGCATTGTCATGCTGAAGTACAACACTTTCACTATTGAGCATTTTATTTATAAGGCAGCTAGCTCTTACATCTCTCAATTATGAGAAGCATTTTGCAGCTCTGACCGTTTGTTTGGATTCAGTAGGTCATAGTGAACTAGTTCTTTCATGTTCCACCATGAACAGAGTATGATCTTTCTTATTTGTGGTCCTTGCTTTTGAACTTAATGTGAACTTTTTCTATGTAGCCATTGTCTTTTCTGTCGAGGTCTGTTACAAACAACCCATTTTTCACCCCCAGAAACTATTCTTTCCCAAAATACATAGACCCCTACTGTTCCTTGAAAACAAAGATTAGCTGACAGTCAATCTTTGGTTGCGTTAGGCGTAATTTAAATTATGGAGAACCCATTACCCAGTACTGAGATTTTCCGCAGTTTATGAAGGCATGAAATCATGCTCGTGTATGTTCTCTACAGGTGGGCTTTAGATTTACTTCTATTGTACCTTTAAGGCTTCTTTCCCAACTAACATTGGTCTTCCTGAACGTGGACTATAGTTGAGAGGAAAATCTCGTGATAAAAATTTGGCAAACCACCGTAAGCATTTACGAACATTGAAATATTGTTGCCATAGACAGAACAAATGTTCCGTGCAACTTGTCTGGCTAATGTGGCTGTCATGTACGTATAAAGCATAAAATGTTTAAGATGCTCTTCATCAACATCCATTTCTTGAAGATTAGAACAATTAAATTGATTTGAATTTAGTAATTATTATTTCTGAAAGAATTAGAGATACATCAGAACTCATACCGAGTGGGCAGAAAAAACTTAACACACCTTTAATTAAAAATCTTCATTGTTTGGCGACTTTTATTCTGCTACTGCATATCATTCGAAAACCTGTTAATTTGACCTTGAAGATAATATTTTCTTATTGTTGTGTACGGTAAAATGGCTTCCCAGCAAGATAAATGAATGGAGCTGTCTGCACTTCTTCGTACGAGAATCAAAGTGAGTGAGGTCGCAAATCTAGTCGGAGTGTCCGCACAACTGTCTACGCAATCAGGCGTGCTGGTTGTGGTCGAAAGAGTGTTGTAGATCCACGAAAGACTAACAATCGAGACTAACATAGTTTAGACTAACAATCGAGGGGCTTTTAGGAGGATTAAAAAATTATCAGGAAAAAACGACATTACTTTCATTCTAACCTAATAGTAACGCAAGGCCCTCCGGCATAACTTACATGAGAGAACGAAACTGAATAAAGTGAAAATGCCTTCACATAAGTAGGTAATAACTAAATGTGATGCAATAAATTATCAGCATTCAGTGGAAGATAATCTTTTTTCTCGAATCCGCTATAAGGAACACAGCTTTATGAACTGTATTGAACAAAAATAATACAAGAACCTCTTCATGCGGTAAATTACTACAATAATGCGATTTAAAAAACTAAACGCGTACTTTTTATTTTAGTTGATATTCTCATTGCAAGGCTTCAGCATATTAAATTTTTATATTCGTGGTCTAAGCAAGTTCGTACTTGTGTCGTGTGTTTTTCGACCTGAAGAGGTTTTCGTCTTAAAAAGCAGACGGCAAATTGTTCCAGTGTGATGACAGATTCTCTAAAGCAGGTAGTGAAACTCTTCTTCTTCTTCTTTTTCTTGATATGAGTATATTAGATGGAGTTTAATGACAACTCTCGGTAACTAACTCGTGAAAACTTTAGAAGATACTTAGAGGAAATTAATAAGAACTATGAGAGCTTTAAGAGTCCCCCGACGGAGCTGCGTCTTCCTTACGATTGAAGAATCTTGATGGTTTATTCACGAGGTGGGAGATCAGACCTCAATCTGCGCAGTCCGAAACATGATACACAATTTCAAACAACAAATACCTTAGATCCAAAAATCGAACACAATTCGAATCAGCAAATACTTTAGAATCAGGTCTTGTTCGGGCAAGACAGTATAAGGATTAGGGTCAGACATTCGATGATTAATAAATCTTGATTCGGCACATACCGCTCAGACCATGCGATGTCGGACTGTATACTGACATTGTGTGTATGTGGATGTGCGTGTGTGTATATATGTATATGTATGTATATGTGTGCGTGAGTACACGTGTATGCATGTATAGGCAATTAAGTAATTCTTACACATTTCTTTTAAGTTTCCAAGATAACCTAATTCCTCTACGACTACTAAGAGCCCATGTGTTTTGTAGAAGATATCAAATCAGATGCCTAGAAATGTCAACAGTTGAAACTTTTACAGATTAAAGAAAATATTTTATACTTGAATATTTAAGAACCACACGTTTGCACAGTTTTAACATGCTCACCATAAGCCACTTTTTAGATATCAAACAATTTTGAATTCAAAAAAATATTTGCAGACTTAAAACTTGTGTCATCCACTCTACTTAGCTTGAACTAAAACACAACTCCTGTGGAATGACGGAGTTTGTCCTGCAGCCGAATGAGCCAAAAACACTTAGTTCACAGGACATTTTTTATGCATTACGCTAATGAAAATTGCACGACGTGAGAGTGAATAACTCAGCAGAGAGATTTTCATTTTGTGTCTATCAGCGTTTGGTTTTCATGATGGACTTCGCGCAACTACAGGAACACAAAATAAAATTGAACTGAAAGAAGCAGAAAGTATCACTGAACTGTCAGTTAGTGTACGGTAAGCATTAGTATCATATATTACACAATTGTATTGGGTGTCCCAAAAAAATGAGTATACTTTTGACTGCCTATTACTAGGGGGAGACTAGACTAACAGAAAAAAAATAGTTTTCTTCTTGTACACTTTATTTTAGTGAATTTATTGTTCTTTACTTTTATATAACTAATTAGATTCGTATCTATGTCAATGAACACTTAAATTAAAACAAAAAATACGAGTAATGAGTACTCAACGAGTGAGCATATTTTTAGGAAACACCCAATATTTTACTCAATAGTTGGTGGAGATGCAATCATAACATGGAGAGACATATTTGATCATCGCTACCACATGATTCGAATTTCAAGCTACAGCAAGCTAGCGTGAGATACGCGAGTGAAAATATCAACTAAAGATAAAATTTTTGAAACATTCTCAGTACCAGAAGGATTAACTCACATACTAGTGGTGGTGCAGCGCCTACACATGGCAAGCCAATTCACTGAGTTGCTCTGACCAGGAAATAGAGTAACAGCGGAACCAGTTGGGCTTCCATCACTCCATGGTGTCAGTTTTATTATCATTAGCAGGATAAACTAGAGCGATATTAAACTGGCCAGCGGCGCCACTTCCAGGATTTCTTTTGCAAAAAAAGATTTTGTTCCTCGCGTGAGAAGTCAACTTTCGTAACGACCAATTAGGGAAGACTTACGGTAACAGGAAACGCAGACATGGTTGTCACCTAGAGTAAAATTAACTTCTTCTGTCACATTTGGCTTGAGTTAAAAGTAGCCGCATGAGGTGAGTTTATTCCATTTCTAGATTAAAAAATGTTATCGAATTTTTTGTAGATGTTGAGGTTCAAAAATCAAGAGTTACGATCACATTGCCCAGCCTAAAAGCAATGGAACAAAGTCCAGCACGTTACAGTTTTTCCTAAAAACTAGCAGGGCATTTTGATAATGAAAGCCTCGTTTCAGGAAATAAAACTAAAACAGGAGAAATTTTCTCGCAAGAACACTAAAATACAGGGCCCTCCAAAGGCAGCCAGCGAGAGTAAGTGGCTCTCAGTACGACATTACTGTTCATCCACAGAGGATAAAAGACAAAAAAAAAGCTTTGAAAAAACAGAAATGCAATATCATGGCAAAAAGGTCAACTTGAACAGACTAAACCAAACGTGTCTACTTAACGACATATGTACAATGACAGAAATATATTTACCTGAAGAAATAAAACTATGCATGAATCCTGTACAGACTTGAGCCAAATAATCAGGACAAAATCCGTACTTTATCGTGCAGAATATCGTATTTCTTGTGAACGTTACGCCCCAGAACAGAGGTCTCAAGAGAACGATGAATTTCGCGCTGGCAGCTTCAATCTCCGGTCAAATTGGAGGATGATTTTGCAACGAAGGAAGCAGTCAAGATATTTGGACTAGGGCAGACGAGCCGTTGATTGAACAAGTCTATGGGGACGCTATCTTCTAGTCCCGTGCAGTCAGTAGGGGCTTCACTATAGGGGTGCACAAAGAGTACAACAGGAACAAGACAATGGAGATGTGGAATCATTTCTATTTTTGGTCTACTGCATCATCCTGGTTTTTAATTGTATGAGTGCACTTGGATTAACTTTTGTGGAATAATTTTCCTTATTTTATTTTTTTCGTGATCATAATCAAAATTATCCATGGCAATTACCAATCGCACCACTGACGTACGATAAAACAGGTCTAGATCCAGCAGCTGGATTATAGTTTTCAATGAACTCATTATGGTGAAAAGCGCATATTTCTTTGTATCCTAGAATATCTCCATTTTATTTTCAAGATAGTGGACTATTTTCGTGTAGAAATTGTTTTAATGATTAAACTTGAAAACTTCATTAGATGAAACAAACAACCTTTTGCGCAGGTCTTCACACTAGCCAGAAGAAAGTGATAAACTAGTAATGAATCAAAATTATTAAAAGTCGAATTCAATTTAAAATTCAGTTTGATATGGCATGGCCAATTTCTACAAGCCATTATTGTGCAAGACACTGATACCCGCTTAAAAGATTTCTGTTCAGTAAACGAATCATATAAACGTCTGTCATCTTATGCTACCTAAATGATAAGAAAGTGGCCCATGAAAACAGACTAACATCCATGTAATTGTATGTTTTAGTCTGTTTAGAGTTTCAGATTAGCTATTTGATCCCAAAAATAAACTTCAAAATTGCACACTTTTCGAAAATTTATTTAACAATGCAAGTCTCAAAACAAAATGTTTTTTTTTTCGAATCGATTACAAAATGATGAGCAAGTATCCTAGATGGGTGAAAGCAAACGAAAAAATTTTAAATCCTAATTTAAAATTTCTTTCCTTGATGTTCTATTCACGTAAACCAGTATTCCAGAATTGGGCAAACAGTCGAGCAAATTAAGGAGGATTGTGAGAAACAACAGCTGCACCATCTAACCGCGTGCATTAGTTCAACTACAGGAGCAGCGTACTTGAGGAAGCGCGTAACATGCGCTCAGTTATAGGAATTTAGTAGCAGATGGCACGCAGGCTCATAACCATACGCTAGATTGATGCTCACACTGCGTACAACGCAGGCAAGGTATTATAGAAATACTGGATGTAGTGTCTGCATCTAATGGAATTCATCTCCACAGAATGTAATGAGAGCATTAAAATGATCTAAGACCTGAACATGACAAACAACAGTTATGCGTCCTTGCGCTTTTATCTTCTATCCTCACTTTAAAAGTGTAAACATATTGACTAATATTGTACATACGCAGTACACGCAAACAAATCACAATTGAACAATACGTTACACCAGTTTTAAATTTTTATCGACGAACGCAGCTTCGGTTTATCTATTTAAACTCAAAACCCTTTTAATACGTTTTCACTGGAGGTTGAATATATACATGTTCAACCTAGTACCTAGTGGTACGCGTATATACCAACACGTAGTCGACGTGTTAATGTTAATTTTCATCTGTTTTGTAAACTTTCGTACATTCGACGATAATTCACATGAATCATCGCTAAGTAAACAGTAAAGTTATACTGGGATCTAAACAACAGAGGGTATCTTTGCAAAAAATTCAACTTTATTTTTAGAAACATTTCCCGTTTATAGTATTTTAAGAAGAGCCTATCAGTGTTTTAGAGAAAAATTTGAACAAAGAAAGCATGTTATGTAAAAATAAATACAAATGATCATAAAATTTAACGTCAGGTTTAAGTCATGGAATCATGAGTTAATTCTGAGAAAACATTTCAAGTGGAAGGCCTACAAAACGCACCAAACCGCGAATTTTTAGCCTGGCAAACAAGGAATCCAGGCGGCCTGCATTTTTGGCTGAGTCTCGAAAACTGTTTCCAGCACGTAATCTTTACAGATTAAACAAAGTTTGTTTTGCACCAGTCCTCAAACAAAGAAATCAACAGAAATTACTGTAATTACTCACACTGTAATCGAATGCAAGAAGGCGCATGGATAATAAGTCATGTCCTGGGTCTTAATGGTGTATGAGAGGATCGTCTCTGTGGTTTGGCTTGAAGGATCCGTCAACTCTGATATCTATTTGAAGAAAGTTCCGAAGAAGACAATCTGGTGTGTAGTTGAAGCTGTGCCCACCAGACGTCAGCACTGGTTTGAACGGTGCCAGCTGCCAAGCGACAATCCCTTGTCTTCAGTTCATGGAGTCCAAGTTAGTCAACAGTTTGAGTTTACGTGGAGCGGATCACCACTGGTACTCATAGTCTCCAGACTTGTCTCCTTGATTTCTCTTTATGGGCCCAGGCCATGACACACATCGTCAGGTGTTAACCAAGCACTCTGACACAGTTCGAATGCCTTGTGGAGGACTTTGCAATCAACATGAGTGGGGAGGATGGCAGAAATATGACAGCCACACCAAGAAAAGAGTCGAGCTAAGCAAGGGTCAGCTCAGAGAGTATTTTGAACTTTTGAAACAATAAACACATATGGCCAACTTATACAATCAGTGTTCAGATTTATTAATCTTTTTTAGAACTACAATGGTTCACTAATCAACTTGCGTAATATGTTTTAGCAGACACTGAAGGACAGGACAGTGCGTAGAGTTTTCCACAAAGTAAACGATTATTTAAACTGAGTTAGATAACATTTAAAATTTTATCATTTATCAAAAAGTTAATTCCCCAGTTGAATCTTCAAGGATTAACAGAAAGGTAGGATGTAGAACAACTGGGACTAACTGCCGCAGGGATAGCATCGCCAGCTAACAAAGGACCTCACAACTGACGGAAAGATCTTGAGTTCTGACAGGTACACGCGAATTGTTAGTACTCAACACAACGAATAACTTCTTTGTTTCGGTATCCAACCGGTTTTTTCAGAGTCTTCAAACGCTGGAAATGACAGTATACTTTACATAGATGTCAAGTAGATTCTACTCAGGTAGGATTCCGAATTTTCTTATAGACTTGAAACAAGTCGATACAATTTATCGAGTCAATTCTGGAATATAAAAGTCTCTTGCTCAGTTTGATCAAATATGTCACTCCATTTCTGCGAATGAAATTCAAGCGAGCAGCGTTGGATGTGGCTTAAAAGGAGGCGAGGGCAGTCACCCAAGATGGAGATTGAAGCATTGATGATGAGCTCCTGGTCGATTGAAGTCAGTCCAGGAGCGCTGCATAGCTAATGAACCTCTTAAAGAGGACTGTGGTAACCTCAGATGGAACTCCATTCTCTTCCAAATGAATGGGTGAGAACTGAGACTGATTGGATAGCTAGCAGCAGACGCGGGCTAAATTCATCAGAGAAATATACATCAACATGTAATGATGGAAGTCCGCATTTGGAGATTACGAGTATTTATGTGCGTACTTGCCATTGTGTGTCAGTCGTTGTTCCAGCTTAATTCCACTAATTTCCTTCACCTTAACATGATCAACTTACCAGTAACAGAGTGATTCATTCACATAATATGCAAATGAATGAATCAATCAAATAAGACACACTAATTCAGAGTTCGGCAATAGGCGTATATTAATGCTAAGGCAGAGATCCTAGATTATCAAATATCTAATGGAAATTTGAAATTACTTACCACATTGGTAATGAATAGCTGAAAGAATAAACGTCACTTGACATCCTAACGGTATCAACACCAATTAATCAATTCCCTATTAACCCGTTTGTTGCGATGCGACCCACCGGTGGGTCACTTAGGTTAGGTTCTGTAATTTTTTCCAAGTCTTTTAGTGATTATGCGTACAAAGTGAAGTTTTACACCAATCAGGCAATCGCAACAAACGTGTTAAGTATAAGCTATAATTGACACGCGATTAAATTCACAACTGCAATGAAGACCGCTTGGTTTCAGGATGGTTAAGTTTTCTGGAAAACTGGAAAACTTTCTAAAAAAGGAAGCTCACATTGCCTGCCACGTCAAACTTCAACTTTTGAGCGCTACCAAGGAAGTAATAAATACCTAGGCTGGTTTAAAAACATATATGCAATAAATACTACAGTATCATTTAACAATCTTTTTTATCGGCAAAGACCTTGGTTTCGTAAATAAAGAGACATAGGCATATGAGAGAATAGACCAATCTATTTTTAGCAATAAAGGATTTCTTAATCTTTACTATTATTGTGCTCAACCCCCTTGTACCGTAGTTCATTAATTGGATACTATCGCCATTGCGCATAGTTGTTTTTAGTGCCTACACATTCAATAGCGATAAAATGTGCGTATCAATCGAAACCAGTGAATTGATCACTTAAAGAATGAATGTTTACGTTCTATAAACACAGTGACAATTTTTAAACAAATTTACTACGCTCAATTGAAGGGTGGACAGTACTAGTGAACTACTTGCATTTTTTCCCACGGGAAAAAATGCAAGTAGTCCACTAGTGCTGTCCACCCTTCATATAGTAAACTACTGGATCGTAATCGCCTCTGTCAGCGCTGTGTTAGCGACAGCACGGGAGTGGACTACTTGCATTTTTTTCGCGTGGAAAATATATTATATTTACCACGGGAAAAAATGCAAGTAGTCCACTAGTGCTGTCCACCCTTCAATTGATGGATTATTTTACGGAACGGCTGTATATTCCAATACATTGGGAAGTCAAGTCAGAAAATTCCAAGAATCGACATTTTAATTCATTGACGAGTTCAATGGACAGACAGCTCTTGTCTTAATAATATTTCAAAATAACCAACTTCCTCAAATACGAGTAGTTCTGGTATATCCTTCAAAAATGAGTATCAACACTAGAATTTGACGTTCTTAACACGTTTGTTGCAATTGCCTAGCTGGTGCAAATCTTTACTTTGTACATACAGTCACTAGAAAGCTTTGAAAAAATTACAGAACCTAACCTGAGTGACCCACCGGTGGGTCGCATCGCAACAAACGTGTGAAAGGAGGAAGGTGGTCAATATTAATAACGTTCATTTCCTAGGGGGATTTTGGCAGCGCCTTCGTCCCGCCTTATTCTTTGCTCTATGCAACAAAAGAAATTTTTCGGATGCAAGAAAAGAAATGCGCCGTGGCAGCAGCACAGACTCTGCCTTCGGCTTAGTGGAACTTATAACTTGCTTTTGTTACAACAAAGATCATACCATATTTATGATACCATGGAGACAAAATGTGTTTACGGAAAATTCTCATCAGTTTCTACTTTGCTAGACAAATTAAGTGAAGATTTAGAAGCATGACCGATAAACAGAAATTCTTGTATATAACAACAAGAACTACACTTAAATGATTATTACAATTTTCTGGTGATTCCTTGACTACCGCTAACCTTTTAACAAGAAACTACGTGTTTATTGAGGTGAGGCAATTAGGGGAGGCCGCACAAGGAGCACTTATTTAATTAATGGAGAGGTTGTTTAGAAGAAGCAATATCTGCAGTAGGTGGGGGCTCTGGCTGCTATTGTTAGAGCTGACTTCTGACGCGGGTCTGGCCACCCTTCATTGCAGAGTAAACAGAAACAATCTGAGCAGCAGATTTAGAGGAGCAGCAGCTTTTACAGGTCCAAACAATAAAGACAATTACTTTCGCTGGTAGGATTACCTTGACAACTTGAGCTACAGTGACTTGACATGTTGTTTTCTGTACGACAGCGAGTAATGAAAGGAGCATTGCGCGCGGGGGCACATCGGAAATAAAACCCAAGGGCATAGGTTTATTTTTCGTAATATTACTAACTCATGTTCGCAGAAAATTATGCAAGAAAAGGTTCACGATATTGACAGGTGACTGCTGAGCACAGTTCTCTACTCTCCCTCACTGGCATTTAGCTGCAGTTCCAATAAATCTCAGGTTAGAGTGAGTACTTCTCAGGAAAGCTTCACTGTGTTCGATGGCTGCGGCTTATTGGAAATCTTTGCGTAGAACGATTTAGCTCTCCCATATTCAGGATAGGCGAACACAACTACCATACGACACTTGAAATGATTGAACGAGCTAAACGCTCTGGAGAATATACATCGGTGAAGTGAAAATAGTACACAAAAATTTATAAGAACGAAGAAATATGGAAGTATGTGTTTTACTTCGTACGCATCATATTACAGGAAGTCGCCTTCTGAAGTTTATAAATGGAAGCGATCACTAATCGTCGAGTCACTAAGTATTAACTGAAAAATATCATATGATAGTTAGGCATTATTGTGGATACTACTATAACTATCATTAAAAAATTAGGAGTTCGATTTCAGAAGTGAACAAATTAGCAAAAGTCGACGAAAAAACATGAAAACAAACGATGCAGATTACAAATTAACTGCAGTTCAATATCAGTTTTTTAAGAACAAGAATTATATTTTTCTTATCATGTATTGCTGAACAAAGAGTTACATTGAACTTAATGAGTATAAAAAATACATGATTTGGATCAAATTTTTAAAAAAGGTGGCAACTGCAAGATACAACAAGCATTTCTCAGATGTTCAGAAGATAAAGATATCTGCGTAACATTACACACAGCAGGCAGTGCACTGAAGGACAATGTACAGGAGTAGATCATCAATGGCGCCTAAATTAAGACGCAGCGCAGGGCCGTCAGCTGCTGCCAATTCCCCCCGAATTACCGCAAGTGTCCGCAGTGCCACCAGCTGCTGCACGATTACCGCAAATGTCCGCAGTGCCACCAGCTGCTGCACGATTACCGCAAGTGTCCGCAGTGCCACCAGCTGCTGCACGATTACCGCAAGTGTCCGCAGTGCCACTAGCTGCTGCACGATTACTGCAAGTGTCTGCAGGTCCGTTAGTTGCTGCACGATTACTGCAAGTGTCCGCAGTGCCACCAGCTGCTGCACGATTACTGCAAGTGTCTGCAGGTCCGTTAGTTGCTGCACGATTACTGCAAGTGTCCGCAGTGCCACCCGCTGCTGCACGATTACTGCAAGTGTCTGCAGGTCCGTTAGCTGCTGCCGGATTACTACTGCTCGTGCAATGCCGTCGTATCCACACAATTAGTGAAATCTTCTACTATTTTTGATGTTCTGCGGAAGGAAACATCAGCTGTGAATCAGTGTTGAAACTTAATAAGATGAAACGGAATTTATAATTTATAGCACGAATATTTTCGTGCAACTAAAAACTTAAGAGCAGCTGTTTAGCCCAGTAGTCTTACAATATTCGCTGTAATTTGCTTATAAGATTTATTGATGGACATGTTTAACAAGTTTACTTTCCAAGCACAAGAAACTAGCTCACCTTCAACTTAGGTATCACAATTACTTGCTCCCCTTGCGAGCTGTGCTACTGTGCACAGTATACACAAGCGTTTCTACCGTCAATACGTGCTAAATTTGGCAGAATTTGAAGCCAGTACTCCGTTTTTTAAATCTAGCATTAATGTACTTTATAATTTCTAATTAGAAAAACATAAAACGACATTCCAAAAGATGACGCACCCAAGTTAACAGTGACTATAGACTTTATTAATCTAACTAATGCTCTCAAAAAGCACTGCGTTGAAAATTCCATGAAAAAAAAAATAGTTTCAATCTTACATAAATATCCACACAACAAAAAAAAAAGAATAGAAACAAGTATGCTAAAGACTCAGGATACTGAGTGGCTGCAAATTGACCTGCCAAGAACAGGCCATATAGTCCTATAAATGGTCAACGGTTTCGCCGGACAGAGCTGCCTAACTTTACCAAGCAAAGCCTCCTTTGACCAAGCAGCCAGTCAGCAAATCTTCTAAAAGAAAGAGACAACGCTCCGGGCGTAAATTCCTGTTTCGATACCAGCACAGCCTGAAACAAAGGTTCGTGGTAGGAATTTAGTGCGTTAGACAGAATGGATTTCATCAGATATAAAGAAGAAAATATAAAAGCAAATCGCACTGCGTCAGCGCTGAGAATTTTTGGTTCACGAATACTCTAATGTAATCTTTTCTCAAGCAGATTACAAGACGTGTTGAGAATAACTAAATAGACCGACATGAGTCTTCCGGAATTTGTTCTCATAAGCAAGTGAACAATAATTCACAGAATAGCAAGTCATATTTGATTTCTAACTTGGGAAAATATTATTGCTTTTATATATAAGTAAGTGGGCACAGGTTGTAGTTCAGTTTGCCAGCCAGACAAATCAACTAGATGCAGACTTTTACTTCTCGTTCCAATTTGGCAATGGAAATTTTCAAAAAATGAAATAAAAGCCATCACGTAGGTGTAATTTGACTTGATAAATGGCAAAAACTCGCATTTTTAATTATGCATTGTTTTTAATTACGCATGCGAACATCTACCTCCCATTTGAGATGAGAGAATATTTGCCTAAAGTGCGTGCAATCTTTCAATGACGAAATTATAATACAAAAACTAACAAGGGTATCCTAGAGTTACATAAGGACAATAAAATAACGCCAGATGTCGCTAACATCAATACTCCACCAGCTGCATTGAAATTGCATCAGTATCAGGTGTCGCTAACATCAATACTCCACCAGCTGCATTGATATTGCATCAGTATCAGGTGTCGCTAACATCAATACTCCACCAGCTGCATTGAAATTGCATCAGTATCAGGTGTCGCTAACATCAATACTCCACCAGCTGCATTGATATTGCATCAGTATCAGGTGTCGCTAACATCAATACTCCACCAGCTGCATTGATATTGCATCAGTATCAGGTGTCGCTAACATCAATACTCCACCAGCTGCATTGATATTGCATCAGTATCAGGTGTCGCTAACATCAATGCTCCACCAGCTGCATTGAAATTGCACTAGTATCAGGTGTCGCTAACATCAATACTCCACCACCTGCATTGATATTGCACCAGTATCAGGTGTCCAAAATATCAATACTTCACCAGCTGTATAGAAATACCGTCAGCCAAACCGAACAATAGAAAAAAAATAATTCGAAGTAATAAATGCGGCGTACAAAGAACTGTAAACACCATAGACTAACAATATTATAAAAAGTCCCATTGCTAAAAATATGGTGACAACATTATTTTTGATAGAAATGATCATATTTGATACCTAGGCTACATGTACAAGAGGAACGTGATGAAAAACTTCCCGCCCTAACCAGAAATATATTACAAGTTGATTGAGAGCCTTCCTATCAAATTTTCAGTAAATTATTAGAATCACAAATAAGTTTAGATTTTATTTACTTTTTTATTTATGAGTAATGTACCTAAATTCGTGGAAAAATTCATTTAGCAAATTCCATCCTTCAAATCAAGAGATGGAATAGTTGGATTATTAATACAATTCTTTCCGATTTAGCCGAAGAAAATATCTGAAATTTTTCTTACAAGATAGTTCTTTTTATTTAAGTTAAATTTGTTCCTCTTCCACAAAGTTTGACAACCATCCAAACAAAAATAACTCAGGACATTCTTGATCGTTTGTAATGCCTATACCCTAACATAAGGGTGTACATACATGATATTCTATAGATTAAGTAACGAAATGCGTTCCATGATGTAGGAAATAGAACAATTCAGTTTAATCAGCCCATTTATGATTTAACACGTTTCTCATGAATGGTTCAGACCGTATATGGTACATCAGAAAATGTAACCTATTCAATTGCTGACGTTCATCATGAAATACTCAGAGTAATATGGAGTTCGTTCATGTCCTGCATGGAATGATAGCCTGTTTATGAGCTATTGTGTTTGAATCAAGCTATCTTTCAATTCATACGTACTGCAAACGATGGTATTATCTTTTCAAGTATTATCTCATCCACCAAACAAAACCGTCTTGCAAACAGATAAAAAAAAATGAGCAGCAAGCCTGAATGTGATATCGAGCAAATAAAAGATTCAAGTACCTAAAAAGAATAAAATAGAGACTTTTATGTGCTATGGAAAGTGAATCATTGTTGCGTATTCACGAATGGAGGAGTCACTTGATGATCTTAGTTGCCTCAGAGTCACACAATTGAAAGATCGTTTGAAAGTATTACAAACATAAAATTCATCATAATTCTAGGTATGAATAATATTAGCTTAGGTGAACAATTCAGATTCAGAACATAATGAAAAATGAATGAAACCCATTCATTCATAAAGGCATAAAATAAACAACCTCCTTTTACTCAGTGATGGAAAATTAAAGAATAGAAGGCTAGAAAATACTAAATACTTACACCATAAATACTTTTTTCTAGGCATTTTCATGCATGAAATTTTCTCTCTCAATGGTCATCATGACTCTTGATAAGATGCACCTCAATCTCACCATCGTGATCATAGGATCAAAATAGAAATAAATCAGTACAGTTCTCTTATGTTTTCTGTAGCGAATTTGTAGTCGAGTCAAAGTCTTTGACACAAGTGCTCAAAATTTGAAACGTTGACAATATGTGAATAAATTTTCGACAAGGCTCACGGCATTTCTTTCACTCCATTTTTTTCTGAACGTATTTCTAAATTGTTAGCAAAATTGTGTACAAGTTATTTTATTTATTAATTTGACAGATATTCCACGTAGAACTCACGTGTTCGTTTGCTTCGAAATGATTCTTCTTCGAATATCATCTTTACTTTAAAATTCACTGTCAGACCTGCGATAACACCACAGAGTTATTTCCTAACCATGAGAAAAACATTTACTCGAATGGTCCCATTTTTATCTTTCAGCGCAGTGTTGCTCTAAGCTTTCTAGGAATCAGGGTTAATTTAGTCACAGATTTGGTTAATATTTATGCTGTTGGCTTCTTCATTTTTATTTATTTGATTTGTTGCGATGAGCTAGTATGATGGTTGCAATAACGGATTACTGAAATTGTGGCATTATCAAACATAATATGATGATGCAGTAAAAAATTGAAAACTCAATACAGCAAGCAGAACTCAACCAATGGAAGAATAGTTACTGATTTTCTTCTTTCAAAGTTAAAACTCCGTACTTATGTGTCAAAATAAATTGTCACAGAAAATACAGCGGATCTATGATACTCGTACATTACTAAGCAGGAGCCACTTTAACATTAGATTAAGGCTCATAAGTATAAAACATGAATGAACACCGAGTTGCCGTCATTATTGAATAATTATATAATCAATGAGCTGCCAAAAGAGCCAAGCAACAGGAATTCAGAAGAAATGATACAAAAAAATGTATTGCGTATGAAATATTCCAGGCCTTAACAATAGAAGGCTAGTTGATGAAACACTCTGCACCGACTGGTGTTTGGCCAAAAAGCTGTATTGTATTAACGTTAATTTTACCCATTATTTTGACAGAGCAGAGTTAGAAATCATACCTGTTGAAAATACACGAGTGCACTTTTTTGGGCACTCATCATCCAGTCAAACTTGGCGTGGAACAGCTGTAAGTGGGACACTATTTTTGCTCAACATAGAACACGAACGAAATCATCGTCCAGAAAACGATCATTGATCGAGCGAGGTACACGCACTCGACCAGCGTGAACGGCTCATAACGACGCTGTAGTTGACGCATGCAAGGCGCTCGCTCGCCCAATACAGTACAGGAATGGGAATGATAGACTGTAAACAGGAGAGTAGTTAACTTGTTCAAAAAATATATTTATAACCGCAGACACCAGTAGTTATTTTCGAAAGATATATAGTTATCCATTAAGTGAAGAAATTACAGTTTGAATACTATAAACCCAAGTGACTATCACCTTATTGAAGAGTTTTGGAGTTTTCAAAGTGGTTACATATTTAACTAGTCAACCGAATGCATTCCACTACACGAGAACAAAAGTAAAATAGACGAGGACAACCTTCCTGTCTACATTAAGCTAACATGGTGGCGTATTTCATTCAGTGAAATTAAATTTACTCTGGACTGGTAAATAGACTCGGGAAGAGAATGAAATGCTTATTGCCACGCTTACAAGGACTCGTGTCGGTTGTCGGTTGTCGAAAAAGAATTTTTTATTGCTATATAAGACTTGTTTGAGTGGAATGATTAATAGAGGTTCCATGGAAATAAATTACTTTGCTGAATTCCGTAATTAATGTTGTTGATATAAAGCAATAGTGATATTTTATGTTGAGGTTTGATCACGATTTGAATATTTTCCCTGGACTATATCTTGACCCTGAATAATTTCTATAAGCATGACCATTTATTAACTCTCACTTTACGGATAAAATAGAAGCTGTAAATGTACGAGGGCTGTCTTTTTTCAGCTTCCGGTAGGCTATAAAAACGGCAAACTTACATAACATAATAATTTTCTTACCATAAATACTGCAGCGTCTTACATATGTTTCAACATAATCACCAAAACGGTTACAGCCCAACTGCCCGAGTTACTGGCAATTGAAAATAGCTGCTACGACCGATGCTCTTGCCAAATGTGAGTTACGAAGTGTAATCCGTTTTCTAAAACGAGAAGGACGTAGTGCTGCAGAATGAGTGAAGCGTATGGTGACAACCTTATGAGTGAGGGTAGTGTACGGGAATGGTGTAGAAAATTTAAAGAAGGCCGAACTGACGGTGGTGGATAAGGGCGCAAGTCTTCCACAACTTAAGAACTTGCCCACCTTCTTTATGAAGAATAAACATTTGTTTATATATATATTAATTTTTGTCTGTAACTTTATGAGGGACGGTGGTGTACGGGAATAGTGTAGAAAATTTAATGAAGGGCGCACGGACGTCTACCTTCTTCAAGGACGTCGGTTCGCCCTTTTTGAATTTTTTTCACTATTCCCGTGTACTACCTTCACTCATAAAGTTGCCACCGTACACCTTACTTATTCTGTAGCACTACGTTCTTCGGCTTGTAAAAAACAGATTACACTTCTTAACTCGCATTTGGCGCGAGCATCGGTCGTAGCAGCCATGTTCAATTGGCTGTACCTCCAGTAATCGGATTGTATTCGCTTTAAAGATTATGTAGAGAAATACGTAAAACCCTGGTGTATTTTTAGCACTTAAATTATTGTCATGTAAACTTGCCTTTTTATAGTCAGTCGGAGGTTGAAAAAAACAGCCCTCGTATAAGTGCGATACACGCACTGTTTTCGTCAATATATTTTCATCAGAACACGTTCTTTGGTATGCTACAGGGAAGATAGAATTGAAACTAAGCTCTAAAAATCAAGTAAAAAGTTTGTCGCGTTTAAAAACAGAGTACGTAAAAATGAAGAATAATTCTTATAAAAGTAAAGCAGTTAGTAAAATTTTTTAATGTATTTTGGTCATTATACTGTAAAAGTAAGCTAATTCTTTTCTACCATCATTCAATATTGTTGCTATTTGTTGCTCAAGTTCGGATGATTCGCCAGGATTTCAAGGAATTTACTTTGAAACGGTTTTTCCATTACATGTGATGGTTATTAATTTTTGAGTTATTGTTCTCTTTTCAAGTTAAACTTAGATGAAAATAGTTCTAAAAATCGGTAACAGGGCACTCGAAACCATCTCAAAGATTTTGGAAGGTTTGCTTCCCTGAATTTACTCTCAATTTTTCGCTCTCTCAGCATCATATTTTTCATCCAGCCGAGTTCCCACTCTGTCACGAGAGAGAGGTAAAAAACCTTCTCTCCTTCAGTTCGAGTCCACAATTCTAGAAAGTAAATGTTATGAATGAGCTTTGCATATTTTTTGATGCTGCAACAAAATGAGCTGTATTCAGTCAATTTAAAGAAACTTAGTGCAAATCTGTATTGTTCTGAAGAATATAAGGTGGCAGTGGCAGGACACGAGGATACAAGCTGCAGCCAAAGAGCACCAAAATGTCGGCGCTCAGCTATCGAAATAGACAAAAACCTAAATTATCGGGTGCATAGAATTTTCTCTTTCTATGCCTGCTAAAAACTACCTCGGTAAAGGGTAAAATTGGTGAATAGTAACGAGCTCTCCTCTATTTACAGCGAGTTAATATTTTATTTACGAATACGAACTGCTTCTGCTCACATGAGATATGAGAGGACTATGATCGGGATTCAATTAAAGTTGTTTGTACTGCGTTAACAATTCTCATAGGTCTGGGAACTCCATCACTGCAGGTTTCCCACCATTGAACATATTTCATGAGCCGCTACTCCAGGAACGAATTGAGCGGCATCAACAAACGTAATTAATGTTTCATCCAACGCAACTTGTAACACAAGCGTACTCAATGATACGATAAGATCAATCAAATTTCTCAAAATGTGAATGCAATTTTGAATAATTTTAACTTATAACGGTATTTTCAATGAACGATTTAGATGATTCAAACAAATGATTTTTTGGCCGTGTAATAACGTCGGCATCAATTATTAACTATTTGACCGAATTTATTTTAGTGGTTTAGAACAGTGATTTGTTAGTATTAATAACAGCAAATACGGAAACAATTTAATAACTAGTTACTGAAGATTGTGGTGGCATGATTATTGTTCTAGAAGAATATTTTAGAACCATATGAGGAACTTGGTTCAAGAAAAAGAGTCATGCCTTGCTTACATTTTTCATGCATTTTCTTGAAAAGTAGGAGGATTTAAAAGTTTAAGTAAGATTTATTTTTCTATTTCGGCATGAAGAAGAGAGTTATACTACACGAGACTGGCACTTTGCTCACGTCAGAAACTAGAAAATAAGGCCGTTACTTGTGAAAATTTGAGAGCGCATCTTCATTGCCAGTAATCTAATTCGATGGAAGCATTGATTCACAACTAAAAGTCAATGCTTACAAATACTCATGAAGTAATAATTGGTAAAAGTCGTACTTACTTTCAGGAATTTCATTTATCGAATGATCGATGTTTGTTGGTTAACTGTTTCATTGAAGATGTTTTGATATTTGTAGTTCTGAAGTAGAGGAAATATATTTAGCGGCATACAGTAAGAAGCAAATATAGAAACTGTGAGTACAAATATCTCACAGGAAACTTTAATAACTGAAGTAAATTTTCAGTCAGTAAGTTCAATTACAGACCCATAAATTTCAGCCAAGGTACAGAATACATCACTGTACGTCATCAGTAAGTTAGGGCCGCTCCTTTCGACTTGGAACAACAACCAATAAAGCAATAAAGAGGCGTAAACAACGAATAAAGTTCACATAAACAGGTTGAGCTTCACTCAGGGAGCTCGTAACTTTGCGTACAACCATGAATGAAGCGTGAAATTCCAGATCAAGTCCAGGACGACCGCCACGCCCACAAATAATTTAGCAAGGCTTGATCCTGCGTAGATCTTTAACGTACAGGCAGCATAAAAGTGGTACGATGAGAGCTCATAAAATGCAAGACGTGCTAAACTTTTCCCGGTTATAAGATCATACAAAAATAAAAGCTTTGATCTTGATGCTAACCTTCAAGACAAATTGGTAAAACATGAATAGAAATAAAATGAACTATGCAAGCGTTAGGCTTAACTATATTGGCTTAATTTCTTACATACAGATAAGCACAACAATAGATTATTTCATCAAAACATTCACTTCTACAACGTGGATAAACGTTCGAGGAATGGAAGAAAGAATCCATTGTCATATGCAGTTAAATGTTTGTAAACAGTAATTTTAAAAGTTTGAGCCAAATCTTATTCATGTATGTAATTTAAAGAAAATCGGAACAGGAAATCAGCACTCGTATGTTACAGTACCTTCATTTGTCATTTCTGCAGTCCTAGATCTCAGTCTATTTATTTTGTGCCTATCACTTTTACCTTATTCTCTAAGTCTAAAGTGTTTACTTGCATTCCCATCAACTGAAGACTGAATACGATTACAAAGTTTAGCAAAGTTACTGGTGGTTAATAATTGATATTACATTTTACACCAATAGACTTTTGTTAACTGACCGTATTTCTATGGACTTGGCAACCTCGAGCATAAAATAAAGCGCAAGCTGTAACTGCAAGTCCCTGATTCTGATGATCCGTGGATACTAACATCAAATATCGAGAAACGCTCACAGTCTGCGGAAAAATAAGCAAGCTGTTAATCTGCCTGTTTCGTACGCTAAACCCCCGTGCATGCATTCACAACTGCCAATAATGAAACTTTTTGCTAAAAGTTATAATTTTCAAGCTTTGGTGAAACTAAATTTACTAAATCATTTAGTGGAAATTTGCATGACGGGAACAAAAGGAGCATAAAACACAGATTGGCCTAAATTATAACCATAATACACAACTTCCTTTTTTAAGGCCAAGCACATTTAAAAAATGGAAGTTATGTTGCTGCGCCCAGTATTACAGAGTACCTGCAAGTGAAAATTGAAAGTACAAGTTCCAAGTCAGTCTTTCTCTGTCGTCTCTGAAAAAGCTGTAGAAGGATTTGCATGGATAGAGACTAAAGTCGATAATTTGTATTAGCAGTTTCCTCGGAAGAACTAAGCATTTTGAAACACAAAAGGTCAGCGAACTCATTATTAAACATCAAGAATGAATTCAACAAACACTCTTTATGTATTATTTTCCTCAGCGAATAGATTTGCTATCTTTCGTTCAGAATTTCATATTGATGATATCAATATCATCAATATTGATATGAATATCTCAAGTAAGTGATATCATTAACTGAAATACTTCCCAAAAAATACGTATTCCCACATTTCGTGTTCCTACAATTTAGTAATTAGATTGTTAAATATTTTCAGGCATTATTGGCCAATGTATTCGTCTCAGGAAGGGTTCAATGCAATTCGATAGCTGATAGTAAAGATGCATAGCCTCATAATGGGCTTCAGCTTTTGCTGAACTGGCATCACAATCAACCTATCACCACAAATGATTTGTGGAGCGAGTAAAAAGATTGGCGGTTATCCAAAAACACAAAAACATCTCGAGAGACCTTCTCAAAATGAAACCGTAGCAAACAAACTGTTCACTGCTCGAGATTATATTTTAAACGACAATAGAATAAAATACAGAGTCTTGAATAAAAGTTCTACTGAAAGACTTCTTCATAGGTAGATTTGAGTTCTTTATGAGCGAAGGTGTTTTAACTTGTGTTTCCGTAAGCTCATGGAACTTTATCATTTGCAATTTTTAGAGAGTGGCATACAACGTCCTCGACCCGCAGTGCATCTAAATCATATGAAGTCAAACTGACACCGTGACACTGGGACACAATTCAGTACATGAGCAGCAAAGGCCACTCAGGCAAACATTAATAGGCAACACGACCGTCATACCTCTTACAGTCGCAATATTCGATTTTATTGCATAGAAATCTTGCTTATCTAGTTTTTCATAACCTGAAAATGTGAAAGTCTGCAAATCACATGTTCAATCTCCTTTTTGAAAACTTATAAATAACATTTTTATTCATCAGCCAATATACAGCGTTCCCTCACTTATCGCTGGTGTTAGGTTTCAGGACCACCCGCAATAAGTGAAAATCCGCGATGTAAGGACGCTATATTTATTTTAATCACTCACAAAATAACAATATAATATTTTACAACTACGCACACACGATAGTTCGATGTTAACGAGAAATGGAAGAGCGATGAGGGGAAGCTCCGCTCGAACGAAAGAAAACAAGATGCGACGGTTATTGAGCCAATCAGCGAATGGGACACAGAGCAGCATTCTCTGATTTTTTGCTTTCCATCAGTCAACCAATCGTGTGTTATTTACAACCTCACGTCGGCAAGTGGCATCTCAAGCGATCGCTGCTTAACACGTTGCCTTCGATTGCCTGATCGGTGTAAAACTTCACTTTGTACGCATAGTCACTAGAAGGATCTGAAAAAATTACAGAACCTAACCTAAGTGGTACACATACGTACCACTTCGGAGTCAACGTGTTAAATCCTACTCTTCGTTTTAGGTGTATTCATCGGCCGAGTAAACACGCTATTTACTGTGAATCGTAATTTTTTATGATTTATAATATTCTTTTAGTGTTAGAATCAATATTTTTAATATGTTTTTATACACTTTGTGATTTTTAACCCAAAATAATCAAATATATACATTACTGTACAACACATACAACATATGGGCAGAACGAGTACCACAAAAAGCAGCAAAACAGTGAAAAAAACGCCATAAATACTTCAATTTATAATTTTTGAAAACACGCGAATTAGCGAGTCCGTAATAAACGAAACACGAAATAGCGAGGGAACATTATATTAATAGTGTATTAGAAAATCATCTATTCCTATTGATAGTCAGCTGTTGAGAACTCAAATGAGTCAATGTGTTACTGAGGTTTCGTTTTCGATACTGCGTTCACAAGGACGACTTTAAAAACCAAGCCTCACGTATTATTCGAGTTTTCTTTTGACTTTTAGCGGACTGGAAGCATCTCAACGCATACATGAATGGAATAACAGACTCTTCGGAAACTCGATGTCGCTAGCGACTTGAGCTTCGATAAGCTGTGCTAGAAAATATAAATCAATTTAGTGTTTACACAATTCCTACAAGAATTGTCTTGATCTATGGGTAGCACAAATGATGAGTCAATAGCAGAACAAAATTTGGTCACCAATTTGTTAACATGAGAGAACAGTAACATTATACCATTAACTGTATTCAAACTGACAAGAGCTTCACCCTTACTTCGTAAGCAAATATCAGCAACTCTTCTTTACTTCTAAGCCAGCAAACAAAAGACCAATTCCAACAGTAGAAAACAAATTTAGGAACATTTTTGGCAGATCCTGGTACGATGCGTTAGATTTACAACAAGTTTTACACGCATGCACGTTATGCGTCAGCCTCCTTTGAACCGATAATACATGAAACAGTGCATGACTTGTTCTTTACTTAAGAAACACGCTTCAGTAAGTTTCTTGATTCTTTGTTTGCACAATTTTTAACATTGTTTTTTCACAGAGAAGCTACTTTGGATCCTTTAAAATTCCCCTATTATTGCTATTGGAGTTGAAGTCATTTTTAATTTCAGCAGGAATTGTTTTTTCATAAAGAAAGTGCTAGTGAGGATTATTTAGTAACGTGTAGGATTTCTTGATATTGTTCATGAACACACACTATCACTGAAAAAAAATGAAAATTTCCATATCTAAGGCCTCCAAAACGAACTGGTGTGGAATGGATACCGCAACCCAAACCCAATATTTCAAGGTACAGAGCTGTAAGACTTCCACAAAATTGACTAGAGCTCTAAAACATAACCTCTCACCCCGATTGTGTGCCATGGAAACTGGAACAGAAGCCACAAAGTCTGACCAGTGACACATTACTGCAGCACTCGAGCGCAAACATTAATGATTATTAAGCTCCGGCAGCAGCAGGCAGAGACGGAGATGAAGATTCTAACAGATAGCCCCCTAATGCACGGTTCGCTTTGAAGCTTTAGTCTCAACTGAGAGTACGTTATTTTCTTTACAGTGCATCAGGTAGGTGAAGTGGACCTGGCCGGCATACCGGATGAAAGCTCTGGTCACACACACACAGGTCAAACTAGAGTACGTTGCTGGTCACTGCAGTGTTGCAGCTCATTGCAGCAGAGTTACACCCACTCTATGATGCAGGTCACTGCAATCTTGCACCCATTATAGGTTACAGGTTACTGCAGCGGTTTTAATGTAAGGTTCTAGTCTAGCAGCTTAGTTTAATCTCAATGTAAAAGTTACTGAATCCTAAATTTAGATTAATAATGACTTTCGAATTTCGTATTTCCCCTTCTCTTCAGGCGTGCTATGAAAATCTAGTCAAAAAACTACTAAATCCTCTGACAGAGGCAAAACTCGGGAGCAAAAAGTCCGTCATGTTATAAGTCATAAACCTTGAAGTTACAATCGCAGGATTATCAAGTTAAAGAAAAAGCAAACCATACACCACGATATTAAGGTAAAGTTTATTTGTTTATTAGCAGTTTGTAAACTGCGTAGATCGGCATAAATGTACCGTAGACGTTTCATACAACTTATGTTATACTTGATATCAGATTTTTCCTATTCTATTCAAATGCAAGCGGCTAAAGCTGAATAATTGCTGCAATATCAAACGTAAAAGTATTTTTCAGCTTCAATTCTTTGATTGGAGGTGGAAAAGAAACAAAAGGATATTGGCGATCATAACTAAAAGTTTGTCGGCATTGAAAGCTTCCGCCTTGAACGCTCAAATACATTCACATGAAAATTACCACTCTGGGTCAGAATTGTCACTACAATGAGCCTCAAAATTATAAAACTACAGAATAACACAAGACGAAAGAGAAAAAATATTGCAAAATTTTCAAGAGAAAATTAGATTCAGATAGGATGTAGTAAAACGAATGCTATTGCCGGTAGCACCTAAATGCATGGATAAGATAGTAGAAATATGGACACAAAAAACAGAGACAGCCTAAGGTGTGTGTTGTGTTTACTGTATTTTTAAATCTTATTCTTCAGATTGCCTAGAAAAATGAATAGCAGCGAGAGGTTACATTCATTAATATAGGATGACAGCGAACGATAATGATTAATGAGGTCGTCGTTAATAATTAGGAAGTACACGAATTAACTATTCATAATCGTATTTATTTGAATGAAGCTACCATACCATTTTCATGATCTAAAAAAAACAGATCTTTGGTTAGACGCACGCCAAGTGTAGGACAATATGCAGGATAATTACAGAAGTAGCATCACAAGGTAAAAAGCTAACAGAAGAAAAGCCTTTGTTCACTGTTACAACCGCACTCACTGCAAAATTTTAGTAGAAAAACTGGGGTTGCGACAGTACAACAGAAGCTAATTTGATTTCATTCGCGGACATTCATTTCACCAACTATTTATGAGTCAGTGATGGGAAAATAAAATTAAAATGGTAGCCTTTCATTTTGCCCTTCAGTTCTTACTGAAAGTAGGCAGTTGGGTATGAAACATCACCCACTGCACAAAAACTTATTCTAATCCACAAAACGTACCGTTCAATTGAAAAAATGCAAATTCACATGCTTATTGGTAATTATTTTAATCCTTTCCTATGCCTGTTTGTTCATTCTATGATAGTTGAGAGCTTGAAAAATAATTAACAAGTTCAAAGACTCTATGCAAAATTAACGAACCGAATTTCAAAGCACAATTTTGATAATGAATGCCTTAGACACAATAAATTTTACTTACGCGCTATCATCTTGGTTTTCCAAGTTTGGTAGTTTCAAGTGGGATTTTTTCCGGGTATACGAGTAGATACGAGAAGGCGTGTTTTTAAAGTAAGTACCGTTTTGAAATAAAAACGAGTACACTTTTCTGAGTAATTTTTTTGACATGAATACCTGTACTTTAATCTACTTTTCCGGATAATTTCCACCAATATTATAGCACTTATCGTATCGTACAACCAGCTTTTGAATACGCTTCTCGTATAAATTTGCCAGCTGATGTGACAACCATTGCAACACTGCCGTTGTGACATCTTCATTGTCGTCGTGGCACTGACCACCCAGATGATTCTTCAAATGCCGGAACACGTGGTAGTCACTGGACGATAGATCGGGGCTGTACGGAAGGCGATCAAGTTATTTCCACCCAAATGATCAGATCAGCTCTTGAGTTTGATTGGCCGTGTGTGGACGGGCATTGTCATGAAGCAAAATCAGTCATGAAGCTCTCACCCATTTCCGTACCATCCAGTCGTTCATAATGTTTTCTCCATACATTTTACTGATCTGATGATGAATTTCAGCTGCTTTCAGGCCTTTGACACTAAAAAAACGAATCACAGCGCGTATTTTACAGTCGACGGAATTCAAAACCAGAGAAGGCATTTCAAATGCTCACAAACAAAACATACACACGCCGAATGACTAACGTTAAAAACACGCCTTGTAATTCAGTAATTTAGGGCAAATTATCCGTTCTATGGGGAAGCAGCGTATATTATTTGTAGAGTGGAAATATATTCAAAATACTCCAACTAGGGAGATATGCCAATCAATGTTCCAAAACCAGGAAACAAAGCGGGAACAGAAGCCAAAATCTAATGTAAGATCTTTATAAACTTGGGGAGTACATCGCGTCCAAGTTGATATCGGCAGTTCAAGTCTAGATGAGCTGAGGGCCTCTTAGCAGGCGCCTCGACCATCGTTGTCCACAAGGCAGGCCCTTCAGAAGTTACTGAGCTTGCAGTTTGGTTCAAGGAGGCGCCCTTGAAAATGTGGTCCTCCAACAAATGAAAATGGTAGGGCAAGTCTAAAATCAAGTCGATAGGCACTTGAAAACGGAGCTCTAAACAAGCGAAAATAATTCCTAATATAATTTGGGGTAATATGTTCTAAATTATATTGATATAGAACCAGTTTTGGAAACAGTCTCAACTATGAAGCATGTGCACAATCATTCATAGAAACGAATTGTTTTATAGTTAACATAAGTATCGATTTTACATCATTCTAAATGTAAAGAAATTGCGGCTAATCTTGAAACTTCTTGTTTAATTTAGAAACATGAGTGTTAGAAATTGAGAAGAAGAATTTTATTCTAAATCAGTGGGTACAAAGAAACAAGATAATAAAGAGGAGAAACAAAGCCATACTTCAACTTTTGGCTAAATCCTTTAAAACAAGATGCAATTAATTACAACTATTTTTTCAATATTTTTATAACATTCATTGTAAAAAATTAACAGTTGAGTATCCTGGTACCCTACCGAGACTGAAGATCCAATCTCCACACAGGTCCTTTGATAAGCAAAGTGGACTTTGATTTAATTTCAGGATTCAGACAAACTACTTCCAGCAGCGCCAAATGATTGGTGAAAGAACATTGGAAGACCACTTCCCATTAAAAGTTTTTTTAGACTTTGAAGCATTATTAAACAGTTGTCCTCTAACAAAAATACGCGGAGAGACGCGAGAGCTCTCAAGTACTTGAACTACGTCACAGGCACAGAAAGAAAGGGCTCTTGATGCTTAGTAGGGAGGAAAGAACGGATCTCCAGAGAGATTAACGAGGAGTGCAGATGGTCGGAAGAGGCTTAGACCGGAGCAATGAGGAGCTCGGAGCCAGCAGCGGCGCCTGGCTGGCTCAATCACCCTAGAGGGAATATGGAGACCAAGAGAGAAAAATACTCATCCAGATCATGATACAACGGGTGAAGCTTTTATCGATCGATGAAAAAAGTCTATACTGGATTAACGGGGAGTACATCATTTGAAATTTGATTACATGAACGTTATGCAGAAAACAGCGTAATCTGTAGGAAAATATGATGAAAGAGTATGACTCATGGTCATTAATTTCAGTGCACAGTTTAGGGTCACAGTCTGCTACATCAATTGGGTGATAACTCAGGCTGACAAGCATATTTTTCAAGCTTATTGCAAGATAATATGGGACTCTGAGGCAGTTACGAGAAAAGTATGGGTAAGAACTAAACAGGAATATCAGTATAGATATGTTACTGGGAAATGACATGCGTTTGTTGTTATTAGCTGGTAAAGCTGGAAGTGCTGAATATTGCTACACAAGATAAAAGATAGGATAAAATTTGTAATAAACAGAATATTCTATTATAAACGCTTGTGATATCAAGCGTTGCGTTTTGAAGTTTCCCCCAAATTTAAGTATGAATTGACTTCTTCCAATGCATCGATATTTAATACGGTAAGAAGAATTCCACAATCGAATGCGCAGCACCGTCTCAAAAAGGATTGATTTTTATTTTCGCGTGGTCTTGAAAATGGGCGAAATTCATTGTTGGGAAGATTACACACACAAGAGGTAATCCTCATGGTTTTATTTGCAGCATTGAAAATGACCTCATGTACCGAGACTCAAAGACCATATCGTTCCATAAGTCCGCACCTCAAGCCTGCTGCTATTGCATCGTCTTATCAGGTATTACTATAGTTAATTAAAACCCGGCTGAAGGAACGTCATCTAACTCCGTTTTTTTTAATATTCTAATACAGACCACCAGAAATCATGTCAGTGGCCATACGCTGATAAGGGATGTATGCCATTGAATTATTTTAGAATATTTAAGAATTTTTTTCGCGGTTTTCATTTTTAACATTGTAAAGACTTTAAGAATTTTCTGTAAAATAATTCATCTTTTTGTAACATAAAGAAAACACTAAGAGATATGAAAAGCGACATGTAAACTATGAACAAAAATTTTACTTAAATTAATTTTTTTTGTGCTCTATTGATGGAGTTCTATACACTGATGAAAGTGAAACCTTTCCGTCTAACAGCGTATTCTTTTGTCATAACATTCATAACACAAAGTTATTGTTTTAAAGGAGACGAGGTGAATGAAAGTCGGTGCAATGTTAATAAAAGCAGCAGCGCTAAGTTTATGGTCAGCTTAGTGAGTACAGCGACAATTGTGACGACGAGGTGGCGACACAACAAATGAACTCAGAAAACAATCTTGTCACTAGCATAAATAATATTTCGTCAGTAACGGGCACTCATTTTCAACAAATGAGCTTCAACTGATCATAAATGAAGCAAAGTCCTTTTAAAAACATACAACTTTGGTTGTGCATCAGAACCGTATATATGGAGCGACTTACCTATGTCAAATCCACTGTCAACTGGATCACAAAATTTCACCAAGTGTTTCACAGAAGCGTTCTGTGAGCAGGCAGAGCAGAATGAGAAGCCTAATTAGCCTTACAGCGCATGGCTACTGTCGCTCATATACATTAAAATTCATATTAATCGTAGATCCTAAATGTTCCGTTCAAAATTTAGATGAAATTAAGCAAAAATTACCCGGTTGCATATTTTAAGTGATGATTTACTTCATATTCTGTTTGGTCAAAAAATAACTTGATCCTGGGAGGGTTAAACACAGCACTGCTGGGCAGCGTGCAGAACTGACAAGAACAGTGAGCATGCAGACGGCGTCCAGACATGAACCATCTGATGGTCAGATACCGTGACTGTGGCCCGTACGTTGAGCTTCCACTCTGGAGGCTCGCTTAGTGCTGTCATTACCACGAGCTCCTCTTATCCAATACACGTACACTCACACCCGTTGCTTTTTCTGAATAGCATTTCCTTCGCATTGAGGACGGGCTACCTATAGCCGAAAATTTATACGTACTATCATAACATCATCATTCAGGAACTTCAATGCTTTGTGTTCCCTGCAGATTTTGTCACTTTGTTGTAGTGTGTTCTTCTATTAGTAAAAGCTTGGATATTTGTAGATGTCAAGAGTTTTTATTGGCCATGTGCCAAGTTCGACATCATTCTCGAATGTGATTTACCACGAGCAAGTTGCATTAGAGTACAGCTGAGGCACGCTGCTGTAAATAATATCAAGAAGTTCTTATTTTCCTGAATAGGACAAATTCAAGTTTACACGTACTTCAAATACGACACATTGAGTGACGTAATAGCCTCACACTAAAGAAGATATTAAATTGTAGAGCGCATCGATTGCATTTAATAACATGAACGCGGGCTGCGTACTTAATTTAAAATGAGAATCACCAGCTTGGTCGACTATCACCAGCTTGGTCGACTGGTGAGCGAGTCTGCTTTCGAGCGGGAAGACCCGGGTTCGAATCCCGCTGCCGACATGGTTGACGCGGCTAGAAATACGGCATGGGACTTGGGTAAACAACCGAATAATTATCGAAGTAATTTTCCGACCCAAGAATGGGCCAGAAGGTTCGTTCCTATAGCCTCATTCTATTCCTATAGCCAGACTGTAATAAAGCCCAGTAATAATTCTATTTCAGTTCATTGGAACGAAAATATAAAAAACATTTCAATGAGTCACCCTTTGTTACATAAAACTTAATGCTGCCTAATCTCGGGTAGGGCTTTCAAACATTGCTCAAATGTAGCAGTCCAAGTGTTTCCAGTAATTATAAGGAGTCTAATTCGATGACATGTACGAACAGAGAATTTTCAAAAAGGGTTTTAACATATAAGTTTTTAAAAGAACAGTAATGTACTATCAGGTTAATGCACTCGAATACTATAGTACGAATTTAATGGTAAAAATGCTAGTGAATCTCAACTGAAAATTACGCTCACGTAATTAACTGTTTTAAAAACAAATGAAAAATGTAGTAGAGTTCTGCTGTTAACGAATGTTATTTACTGCAGGTGATAGACGAGTATCCTTCAACTGAACAGGTAAGAAATTATCCAAGAAAAACTATTTATATATGTGTCCTCAATACGACCAAATTATAATCTCTGGTGTAGAGATAAATCTTGGTTATGATGTGTAAATGCATACGGTAACGAATCCCGCCTATACGTTCTGCATGAGTAGAATAGAATAAAATAAGGCAATAGAAACGAGCCGTTTGGCCCATTTTTGGGTTGATACCGAAGTCCCATGCCGTCTAAAGTAAGGGTATCAATCATGCACGAACACAATCCCGTGTCAATTCAGTCACGTACACGCAACACACTCACGCTCAGGCATTTTAGTCACGAGTATTTATCTCAATCATACACTGGCCCCAAGAGTTAGGGACATAAAATTAGTACGTTATAATACTGGTGGTTCGTAATCCAATATTTGTCGAGACGATTTTTGAAAGTATTCACAGTGCCAGCAGAAACGATGTTTTCGGGCAGCTGGTCCAAAGTTACGGGAATTTTAACGGGAAAGAAGTTCATAGCTTGGGATGTCTTGAAGTTTCTCAGTATTATATTTTGGCAGTTATTTCTGGCTCGAACGTAATCGTCTCTTTCCAAAAGCCCTTCCAGGGTTAGATCGTTAGGGCCGTTGAAACACTGATAGGTGTCAACGAGTTGTCCTCGAAGTCTCTTTTGTTCTAGGGAGATAAGTTCAAACTGTCGAACACGTCTTTTGTAGCTAAAATTGTGGGGTTCTGAAATCATTTTCGTTGCTTTACGCTGAATTTTTCAATTTTATTAAAAGCTCTTTGCAGGGTAGGAGACCAGAGTTGCACTACATATTCCAAGTGTGGCCAGACTAGCGCACTATAGAGCGGTATCATTATGTTCTTTGATTTGTATTCAAAGTTTCGTGCAATTAAACCAAGAATCCTGCTCGCATTTCTGACGCTTCTTTCCACTTGTTTGTCATGTTTGAGATTTTCAGTGATAATGACATTTAGATCTCTTTGTTGTCGAACTGCTTCAATGGGTATGTCATTCATGGTGTGTTAGAAATGCCGGTTATTTGCACCAACGTGCATTACTGAAAATTTATCAATGTTGAAACTTATGTGCCAGGTTTCAGTCCACTGTAGGCCATTGCATTGTTGAGGTCAGATTGGATAGTTACTCAGTCCCTTTCGGTGAATGTTCTGTGACAGTTTCGTGTTATCGGCAAATTTGTTGATTTTACTGATGATTTCGACATCTAGGTTGTTGATATTGTAAATGATATGAAGAGGAGCGGGCCTAAAAAACTCCCTTAAGGGACTCCTGATGTTACATGCGTTGAAATCACTGACTTGATCGTGAATTATCACTCGTTGAATGCCCCCAGTGAGCCAGTTTTGTATACTCGTATATCGGGAGTAGTTGCCTTGTATTCCATGCGCTGCCACTTTGGCCGGAGTCTTTTGTGGGAAACATCGTCGAAGGGTTTTTGAAAGTCTAGATATATAAGGTTTTCGGCTTTTGCACGGTCGTATAAGCGGATGACTAAGACAGCTACGTTTTTCCCTGAATCTGTGCTGGGTGTCAGTAATAAGATTTTGGTCATCAAGGGCTGTTATACGGACTTAGAGTAGCTTTTCTATTGTTTCACGGATGACAGATGTTACACTGATTGGACGATGGATATTTGGTGTTTGTTCGTTCTTCTTTTTGAAAATAGGAGACATTTGCCTGCTTCCAATCCTGCAGAAATATTCCAGTTTCAAGCGATCGAGTGAAGATATTTGCTAACAGTTCGCTAATTACTTCGGCTATTTTTTTGAGTATCCGGGGAGCAAGGCTGTTGGGTCTGGTTGACTTATATGAGTTTAAAATTCTGAGCTGTTTTTTCTAGCTCTTCTACTGTAAATACGCCATCAGTCAGGATTTCATGAGGATTTAAAGCATGAGGTTGGAGGATTTCAGTTAAGTCTTTGCTAGTGAACACAGAGGTAGAGTATGTATTAAGAATTCTGGCTTTATTTTTGTTGTACGTTTAAGTTGAGCTCTCGGGATCAATCAGTGGTCCAATAGTGTCTTATGTATCACCTGTCATTTACATATTTGTAGAAGCTCTTCGAGTTAGTTTAGGCTTGTGTTGCAACTGCAATTTTTTCATATCACTTTGTAGATTTTATCGTTCGCTTAACAGTCCTGGAGGTGCGCATATCTTGACGATAGAGTTCTGTTTTGTATCGTTGAAGTCTTCTGTATGACTGTTATCTGGCATTTATGAGGCGTTTAATTTCTTGTGAAAACCAAGTAGGGTTATTGGTCGGCCTCATTCACTTAGTTGGGACATGGTGCTTTGTGGCAGTTGCAATTTTTTCTTTGAGTATCATGTAGCATTTCTCTGCGTTTTTATTGCTCATGAGTACTTCGTAGTTATTGCTGCCAAGCTCTTCTTTCATTAGTTCGAGGTTTGCCCGTTCGTAGTCGAGGACTTGTTTTTGTTAGTCCTTGTGTTAGGGTCGTGTACTTCGAGGGTAAAGTCTATCATCTGGTGGTCACCGATCTTGACAGTAACTTCTAACTCAATTATTCTGAGGTTTAGGGGTTGTCATGGCTAGGTTAAAATTGTTTCGTCTAGTCGGTTCGTTGATATTCTGCTGTAGGGAATTTGTATTTATCAAATCAATAAGCTTAGAACCGGATGCTTGACTTTGACGAGTAGTCCAGTTTATGTAGGATAGATTGAAGTCTTCCATGAATAGTGTTTCGTGAGGAGCACTGAGTATTATCAAGAAACTATAGAAGAGGTTGGGTTCCTGTACGCAAGAACAATTTTTAGTTTGTCTTGGATATGGTTGGATGGTGAAATGTAGTATTTTCGATTTTCTGTTGCTCGTTTAGCTTTGATTTGTGGATGCAACTTTTCTTTGATGTAGATAAGGGAACTACCACCTTTGTTGCTGTGCAACGGTTTGTCGATATTATGCAAAGCGTATGCTTTCAATGAGACTTCAGCTGGGAGGTCTCCCATTTACATATAACCATGTTTCATTGACAGCTATGATGTCGTACGACAACGTTGACGCAATGGCTTGTATTTCCAGCATTTTTGGTAGAAGACTTTGTACTTTGCCAACCAGAATCTTTGGTTGTTCTAAATTGTGATCGGTATTGTCAACTTATGTATGCTCCCCTGTACCGCGTTCGTTTTGTGATTGACCGCCTTGGGTGGATATAAAAATGGGTCATTTCCTTGCTTGCAATTGATCTCTAGAGTCTGTGTTTCATCCTGAGATGGGTTCATAAACGTAACGTAGTAGTATAAACAAAAAAACTATCCTCCTAATTGCATTCCTAATGTCCTATAAATAAGAAAATAATTGAATTTGAAAGATTGGACAGCTTCTGGGACTTCTGTAAGCCATGATTTTATTTATTTTGTTAGTAAGAGAATAGAAAGATGAATCTTTAGCACACAATTAATACATTTAGAAGGTATCAAGTTTCAATTTCCTAGTTCTTTATTCAGCTCCCAGAGACGAACAAAGAGGTGCATGAATGAAATAGCCGACTGTCTATTATCCAAGGGGAGAATTATATGTTCAAGGTACATGCAGTACGCAAACAAAGCAGAAGCGGTCTAATAACGACAGAGGGTTGGGTGTAAACACGCACGTTGCGCATCGATTGACGGAGGCCGCACATGAAACATGTATGTTATGCTAATGCTGTCTGTGCGTCATGCACCGGAAAAGATATGAGATCTGTGAGTAATTATGTATATGAACTTTCGCAAACAATATAAAATATTCTCCATATTCTTAGACGGATTTATTTTTAATTGTAGCATGCGAACTCTGTCCGAAATCCCTGAGGAAGATTATGTTACACAAAAACATAAGAAAACACAATCGATACAATTCAAAGACAGGACTTTAAGAAATGAATTTATCTAAAAGTCAGTTTACTAAGAACATTACAATATACGTCGCCAACAGTCTTGAGAAAGGGGAAGTACCTAAAAGGCTGTGGTGAATCAAATTTTATGAAATAGTTATGCATTCATATCTACTCTCATCTTTTCAGAAATACAATAAAACATTTCAGCTTCAACATTTCTGGTAAACATATCAAACTGCCAAGTTGAAATAATTTATAAAGCTCAATGTGGTGGGCTCTTAGATAAACGTCAGCGCCGTCAAGGAAAGTCACAGTGGAGGCAAGACTTCGATATACAGACGAGGAACTCTGCTGTTATTATTATATGACTACTATTAGAGGTACCGGAAAGTCCTGTCCTTCTTTCTTAAACCAAACTTTAACACATAAGAATAATGCGTGGTTCACTTTGAGTTATTGGAGCAAGGAAAAACTGTGACTGCAGCCCTCTACTGTCAGCAACTCGAACGTCTAAATGCATCGGAGCGTAAAAAAATGTTCTGCTCTAGTGAACAGGAAAGGAGTCATTTTGAAACACGATAACGTTAGACCCCATTCTTCCACACAAACTAAAGAAAAAATAAAGTCCTTAGGTTGGGAAGTTTTTTCTCACACTCCATACTTGCCAGACCCTGCTCCATCAAATTTCACTTATTTCGTTCTTTAGAGAATTTCATCAACGGAAAGATTCACAAATGCTCACGAGGTTGAAGCGGAGTTTAATTCCATTATTTCTTCCAGAGATATTACTTTTTTTCAAAGAGGATTAAAAAGCTCCCAAGTAGATGGACAAAGGTTATATTTAATGATGATGACTATTTTGTTGAGGAATAAAGATTTTTCAGTCACATTTCTTTCAATTATTATTCATAACAAAAATTGGGAAAGAACTTTCCGGTACCTCTAATATCACACAATGTAACAATTTTTCACAAATTTTTGTTTGTTTTAATGCTTTTGCTGTTTATTAATAAATTTTATCTAGTGGTCCCAAAAATGTAATTACTTTTTTTATCATCAACCAGCACAGAAATGTCGCTTTTCAATGTTATCGTTTATATTTGGAATTGTCATGTGTTCTGCTACTAAATGTATATCTAATTTTCTCTTTCAGATCAATTAGTGAGTTCCTCACTTTTCAAGACAGCTACTAGAGAATGTAAAAATATTCTAGGTACATTTTGCTATGTGTGTGGTTATTATATTGGACAAAAGCAAGTGTTGCATAAGATCGTGAAAGATGCCAAATTGTGATAACGTACAGGCTCCATTTCGAAATTCCTATGGGTGATCAGGACAAGTCATGGACCCCTCATGTGATATGTGGAAGCTGTGATCTACTCTAGAAGGATGACTAAGAGGTACAGGGAGGACAATGCCTTTTGCCATTCTTAGAGTATGGAGAGAACCCAAGAACCATCACGATGACCGTTACTTTAGTATGATTGATGTGACGAAGTACAGAAAAGTGAAAGGAAGACAAGCTCTTCAGTATCCAGATATACCATCGTCTAGAGCACCTGTCCCACATGACAATTTACCAGTGCCACAACCAACAGAAAATGTAAGTTAATTTTCATCATACTCTCAGAAAGTCTTACTTTGAATCAACCTGAATACTAAGTATTTACTATACATTCATTTACCCAAAGGTGTATGGAATACTAACGCTATTTATGTCTTTATTGAAATTGTTGTATGTAGTTATTTTCTTTTAACAGATGGAAGATGCAATGAATATTTCATGTGAAAGGTAAGTAAGTAGCAGCAGTAGCCAAGAAATGGAGGAGGCTTCCGTACTAAGAACAGCTTTGGAGCCTCACTTTCCAAATCACTCTGAGCTAGATGATTTAATCAGGGATTTAGGTCTTACTAAGTTAGGAGCTGAACATCTTACATTAAGGCTGAAGGAATGGAATCTACTGAGAGAAGACTGCAGGATTTCTGTGTACCGGAAACGACTTGAAGAATTTGAGATTTACTACGACATTAGTGATGATCTGTGTTATTGTAAAGATGTTACTAGTTTGTTAACTGCTCTTTAGCTCAAGCATGATCCTCCAGAATGGCAACTGTTAATAGATATCTCAACACGAAGTCTCAAAGCAGTATTGCTCCACAATGGAAATAAACATCCATCTTGCCTCTTGCACATTCAGGATCAAAGAAAGAAAACTATAATAATGTCAAACAGCTCCTTTACAAAATAAATTGTGCTGAATTCAAGCGTTATGTTTGCGGTGATTCCAAGATGCTCGCCTCCTTACTTTGCTTCCAAGGGGGATACACAAAACATTCATATTTTCTTTGCTAATGGGACAGCAGAGCTGATGATGACCATTACAAAAAAGTTCATTGGCTTTCACGAGTAGAACTGCACCCAGTAATGTTAAATGTTCTCAGACAGCCTCTACAGGATGTTTCAGAATTAAGGCAACAAAATTTTTGGTTGATTTATGAAAATTCAAATGCACCATCTTGATTTTAAGAAATGAAATTCAAAGGTGAATAATAAGCAAACGATAGTGTTGTATTTATTCGATGTAACCACCCTTATTACGAACTACAGCTTTAAGTCGATTAACAAATGCATCGCAATCGGCACGTATCTGTTCTTGTGGAATTGCTTCCCATTCCCTTTGCAGTTTTGCGTTGAGGGACTCGAGAGAAGTGTGAGGGGTAGCTAAGACTCTTGTCTCCAAAATGAACCAGATACAAAAATACAAGGGATTGAGGTCAGAGTTCCTTGCTGGCCATACATCTTTGCTCATGAAAGATGGAATGTTCCTCTGAATCCAGGTTTGGGTTTCGTTGGAACCATGTGATGGTGCTGAATCCTGTTGGAGACTCCATGGTGAACCCTACAAATATTCTGTAGCCCATTCTAGCAACTTTGATTACAAAATAAAAGAAATATACCATTCTGGGTTTAGTTTGACCCCACAAGCACGAAAACAAGCGGGAGATCTTCCTGTGGCTGCCACAGCTGCCCAAACCATGATACACTGTGCATTTTGACGTCTCGCAACAATCCTACCCTCGACTGAACTTGAGGAACTCCAAACTCGGTCGTTCTGATGGTTCACAACTTGCTAAATGTCAAATTTTTTCTCATCTGTGAACAAGTTTGGGAGCGTGCCTTGAGCTACCTCATAAGGATGTGACGACTTCCTTCAGCCCTCATTCTCTCATTATGTTCAGTAAGCTCATGAGGTATCACCATTTTGTAAGGTTTCTTTCCCGGATCCTCCAACACTCGATACATTGAAGTATTGCCAACACCGGCTTCTGCAACCAGTTCTCGATGGGATCGACGTGGGTTTCGACGCAACTTCTCCCGCGTGTTTTAAAAAGCTTTGGTGACTGCCATGTTAAAATCTATAAGTTCATTTTTTTGAAGAAATTATGTAAAGGTCCTCCAATTTTCTCCTGCCCCCAATCACCAAGATAGCCACTCAGATTACCTGGAGGGTGTCTACTGAAGCAGTAGTTTCTGGCAGCGTTATAGTCCGGTCGTACGGACTGTTGTTCACTCCATTATTGTTGTAAACTTAAGAAGTGGAAGAAATGTCAATAATTAGTCAGTGTACAAACACATTGTTCTTCATACTTAGGTTGTAAAACCTAGCAGTTTCATCTGGTTTCTTATCATGGTTTTTACAAGTATTTTCTATTCGCAAATCCAGTCTACATTAATCTTAATCTATACCAATCTATTTAATTAACATCGAGGGCAGCAGCATGTTCTGACACTTTTACATGTTTACTTGAAGCAAAACATGAAGAATGAAAAAACGTGTTTTAATATTTTAAATGTATATGTAGAGCAATTTTGTTTCATTTGATTTCAGTAATTCAATCAGTCAAGTGTATGCTATTACTTTCCACAGATTGTAAAAAGCGTCTACGGAAGCGTGCCGTACAATATTCAAAGAACAGGTCGATACATCGAACAGCAGCACGACAGAAAGAAAGGGAAGAAAAAACAAGGCTCGGACAACTTCAAACTAAACCTACAACAGGCTTCAGCAACAAATGTTGATATTGCGATGGGTTGTGAGGGATACGAACGTTTATTTCCCATGGCATATTGAAGAGGATCGACACCATCAACATACCTTTTTGCGTTTACCTAAGGATTCTCATACATCTTAAGAAAAGCTCTAAATTTCCTTTATACACTTTTAGACGATCCTCAGCATACACCTACGGATGGGAAAAAAAGAAAGCTTCTATATCCGACGTGCTTCACGTTTTATCTCTGTTATCCTGTAAGAACCCGAAGAAAATGTTTCCGTTCTCGACACGATTATGTACAAAATGGATTCATAAAAGCAGCCCTGGAGTCCCACGTTCCATTGCAACGGCCAGAAATTGATTGGACACGTAGCACCTCTTCTGTGCTCTCCAAAAGAGCGAAAGCGAGGAAGCCCAGCGACATTTATGAAGAGTAACTGAGCCGTTGCGACTCATTAAGAGAGTGTCGTACTTCACAATGAACTTGGTTATGTGTACGGTGGCCACCTCCTCCTCTTGTTCCAACGTCTTAGGACTGTGAATATTACACAAATACTGGGAAACGGGCTCAGCTCATGTTTCACTCAGCAATGTAGCATAAAATTAGAAAGTGGTTTTAAAACGAAAAAATCCTTTCGAAGTGAGGGCATTTGATTTTGTTACCTTAAATTGTAGAAATGGCGAAAATTCACATGACGCAGACTAAAAACGGTGAAAATATCACGAATGATACTTCCACAAGAAGAAAGAAACAAAGATGAGTAGAATTAAGGGGTATACTTGTTACGATGTACGATTCTCACAGTAAAGTAAAAATTATTTACACGTATATTTTTTTTTGATAAAGAAAAAACTCGTTTCCATCCAACTTTGTGATCACCTCATGAATGTAACCAAAAGAGAACAATCACCGTACATCGATGTGTTCTGCATAACTCAATCCAGCAAGTTGTTGTACATGCGTTTTGCTGGCCTCAGTGCTGTCCGGTAAATCATCCAATTACCACTATATACAAGTGCAAATCGTCGAAACAAAGACCTTAGTGGTAGCACTGTTGCTAGAGTGAGTAAGTGAACTGTATACTAGGATGAGCCTCATATATACATGTCCTACCTAAGCAGATATAAAATATTTTACTGTAATCGTAGGTCCTTTTGAAGCTTCTAAGGGAATTCTACCTTGAAGCCGAGCTTAAATTTTGAAAGAGTTGCAATAGACAACGACCATACTGTTGTAAAAGTTATGCAGGATAATGTCTTAAAAAGAACAGAATGCGAACAAATTTGACATTGCTATTCGACTAACGCATAATCCATGTTACCATATTTATGAAGTCAGCTACCTCTATGATTATAAGAAATTACGATTGAAAAATTCCTAGTACCATAAGAAAAGGTTAAATATTATGTTGTTGTCAGCTGCTGGTGTTCGTACGTCACACTCATCATCAAATCCACGAGTTGCTTAGTGCAAATCGCACAACTCGAGAGTTTCTCTAGCGCCATATTCAACACACACGATAATGTGTACTCTACAGAACCGTACTCGTCCATACACGCAAGCATTCAGTACGATTTTTTATCCAGATATATGAAATTAAATTTGTACCTACATATATTAAGAAGGCTCCAAGATATTCAAAAAATTACGAGCCACTTTTTATGCAATTCTACTTCTCAATAACATTTTTCAGCTAGAATTTGCATGGAAACATATTTCAATGGATCTTTCTCGCAAGAACCAAAACATCAATTTATTTTTCTTTACATGGCAATTCAGCTACGCACTTTTGAGGAATGTATACTCGTATTGAGTAGTAATACACAAAACCATATCAATTTTACTAGACTGTCATCCGTTACAGAATTCATGATTTTGGATTTGAGACAAATGTACGCAGTTGATGGTTGAAAAATCTCTTATTTTCTGTAACCTGAAGCATTTAGAAAATCTTCGTTGTTCTGGGAGTGAGATCTTGAATAACATTTCTAAATAAAAAGTTCAGTTTGATAAGTTTAGTCAGTCTCTTTATTTAAAAAAATCCTCGTTATATACATAACAAATCAGTGGTAACTTCAGCAGTAACGAAAAACTAGAAAAACAATCTCCTGTGTTTGCTCCAAGAAAAATATGCAGCGAAGAATGTACAATAAAAACTTAAAGCAACATAATGTTTGTAGAGCCTTCGGTTCAAAATGAAATATCCTCGCTGTCGTTGGGGTCGCGAATGCTCAGTAAATTCAAGACCAAATGAATAGGGCGTTAGCAGGCAGGCTCCGATCATCGATTGCCAATAATATGATACCAATTTATTTTTAGAGCCAATTAATCAGACGAGATCAGCCGACGTAATTAAGAAATTTGATGGTACTGGAACTGCACTATGGGAGCCGTAGAAGGTGACAAGCGTTCATGAATGAATCGTCACCAGCACCGGACAGTGACGAGTACTGGACAAGAACAAGTACTGGTCAAAAAACAACTATGCACCATTTGCTAAGTTTTCAATTTTCCTGTCAGGCAGAGATATACGCATTACTATCTCGAATAGAAAATTAATTTAAATTGCAGCAACTGAAATTCGCATCCTTGTTCAAGTGATTTAAAAAAAGTGTTGAGTTAGATTAACCTGACCAGTGGAAGCTTCCCATATCAGCAACAAGTTCTTAGAACAGCTGTCTTGGGATTAGAAGTTATATTCAATTGTGTCAAGTACCAGCTAGTGAAAAGGCAAGACGGTCCAAATGACATTACAGTTCCGAGAGGATGATTTATTAGCGTCCATGACGCTACATTGATATGAAATTAAAGAAAATGCGTGAAACCATGAGGAATGACAATGAGAACTCCAACAAAGATATTGAGATTCACGCAAGACGCATGTTCAATCACAAAAGATAAATGTAATCATTCAAACAGAAGTTCAAAGATACACATCTCACATACACACAAGGCTCCACATGCCATGAAGCCTCTCAACCCTACCTACAATGTATTCATCAAGAGCGTTCGTCTGACTTTCGAGCAAATTGATTCATCTGAAAACATACGATCACGGGAAGCAGAAAAAAATACATCCTTCATCCGCATTCAACTTACATAATGTATACACTGCATAGTATTGGATCATACGCATGCAAGTCCGAATATACTGAAATTGTTAACGAAAAAATTAATAATAGCTTAATACGAACATTTTAACTTATCTCAAGGAAAGAAAATGTTATAGAGTGAGATACCTCTTTGCCAATTCCTTTGCGCCCCGGCGCTCCATTGGCGCTCGGCACGCTCTGCATGCCGTTGGTACTGTGGGTGTGAGGCCCCTCGTCTCTGTCTTTGACGGACTCCTGGTCCAGGGACAGCTTCAGGCCCCATCGTAGGTTCTCTCTCCTTTCCTTCGTAGACTTATTATCGTCCGTCCATCCTGACTGTCCATCTTTGGGTTCCCACACTGATGTCCGGGGTCCGTCTTTGCCCGCTTCTACAAGAAGAGCGTTGTGAGGACTAGTGCTGTCACGGGGAGTCACTCTGTCACCACTCATGCTGCCCACCAAACCTCCCACACGAACCATTCGGTGCCACCGACCACGCACTGGTGCCTCGACCTTCTCACCGAAAGTGTTTACCAAACTTTGTCACGATGGAACTCTAGCCTCCAGAGAAGGCAGGAACAAATCGGCAAGCTACGTGAATGCGTTGCAGATTACAACTTCAAGATAGGGATTTACTCCAAACTGCCTGAGTTTAATACAGTGACTGTACTTTTGACTAGCTCTAGCGGGAATTGCGAATACGAATGACGCTGATACAATTGCTTGAACTCTTGAGGACGGCTAAGACTTGAAATTTCCTTGGGGTGAAGGAATGTTCAGGAATTTCTAATACCTATTCAGAACACGACGCTCTTTCTAAATGCTAACAATTCCATGAATTTTTATCTCAACTAAAATATACCTTCCGCTTCGGCGACCATGAACTCCACAAAACTACAGGCAGTAAATATATATATGTATATATACAATATTACAAGAAGGATAGAAGCGCGATGCGCTCGTGGCATTGGTCCAAATGTTGCAAGAGGTCTACGCAGAGAAATTGCTTATGAATATAAAAGAGAAGCTCTGGAAGCCGACAGTTAGGCAGGAGAAGTCACAGAGAGCGGGTGCACGTCAAGGCATTTGTGAAGAAAATGGAATGAAGGCGTAAAAATGAAGGCAGCAGAACCGAAGGCGAGCCATATCAACAAGGCTCCAGGTTGAACGACGAAGCTCCAAGATGAACGACGAAGCTCCAAGATGAACGACGAAGCTCCTAGTTGAATGACGAAGCTCCAAGTTGAACAACGAAGCTCCAAGATGAACAACGAAGCTAGTTGAACAAC
>VCRD01003425.1:0-40364 GCA_006783055.1 Trinorchestia longiramus
ACTGCAAGCATTTGGACAGGATTATTACTATATTTTTGCTTAAAATTTGCACACATTCAAACTTTAAGTCACTTTTTTTTCCAGGTTGATGGGGGGCACATTCACGGGGATGTCAGTTTGATTTAGATGCTTGGTAGAGTGTTTGTGTCTTGGATACTAGATTGAAATGAAGTTTCTTTCCTTTCATTTGTCGTGCGAGAGTGTCGTGTGTCGTCTGTGAGCTCACTTGGTCGACATAGAGTGGAAAGAAACATTTGTTATCAATAGACTGGACAGTTCCCGTGGCAGTTCCACGGTTAATATTTTGCTAATATGAAATTATTAAATAAACGAATGTAATATAAATTAAACGCCCAATTATTGTTTTCTAAATGAATATTTTTCTTTACTATACGTATATAGAACTTCCATTTTCTATCTACTATACCGATAAAATGGCCTAGATAGTACCAGTGGATATTCCGGGGCTGAAAAGTGATGATATTAAGGATCAATAAAATAAAATTCATTTTTCAGTTTTGCCTGAGGTGCTATCAGAACCTGAATATTTTTGACGAATTCTACAAAACTTCCTTTCTATATATTATCTACCGATAACATAACCGTGTAGGATATATGTAGAAAGAATTATAAATTATATTATATATGTAGAAAGAATTGTGGTCGGTAAAATTTTTGCAGTTGTTTATATCTCGTTGGCAGTTGACATGCTCGTGCTGTTATGAGGTTAGTGATTACATGAAGAATGCTTGTATTAGGATTCATGGAGTGCATTTGAAAAGTATGAGCTGTTGTCGTTTGTTATGTCCTCAGACTTGACTTCACTTGAGGACTTTAATGCACGAAATGATTAATAATCATAATTACTATGTTCTTTTTTAATATAAATATTTGCACCAATAATTGCTAAAGAGCTGTTGATTTCATACACAGCTTAATTGTAACAGGATGATGTATATAAAACTTTTTTTTTGCGTTTTTTTATGAGTAGCCTGGTAATACACGAGCTCAAGAGTGATTACCAGGACCATTGTGGAACTCAATGTCTTTTTTCTTTCTTTTTCATGAAGAAACTCCTGACGAGGTATCTAATAGTCCATCTGCTAACAAAGAACAAGATAGAGCAAATTGACAGAATAATGGCAAGAAGATCAAGGCAGAATATCTGTATCCATGACAAATGCTTGCCGGGGGGCTGCAGGTGAGGGGCCCCCTTGGTACGCGCGACGTACTCCGTCCAGTAGACTGCACGGTCCAACGAGTGTTCCTGATCGTCACGGTAAACACGAGACAATGACGCCATTTTCTCTCGGTACCTGCGACAAAATTAGGTATCATTCATTTTATGAAAGCTACCAAGTAATATTTAATGTTTCCATTATTTTGCGCGATGAAGCAATTTTTCATTGTCGGGTGATGAACGGAATGGGATTGTCTTTCTGTGCATTTAAAGGACTGACCGCTCCTTGAAAATACGTAGGGTTATTTGAACTAAACACCATTCTAGGATACCCTCCTCCTCCAATGAACCCGACAGAAAAAACACTAAACAGAAGAGATAAAGTCTTCCTATCCAGACTTAGGTCCGGGCACACCCATCACTACAGTCATGCAAACACAGACTGGACCCCGCAACCCGGAAAATATGTCCTCTCTGTCGGGATTCCCCACATGATACCAAACACGCGTTGCTCTGCTTTGAATCAGTTTTTATAAACTGACTAATAAACCAGTTAATTTTCCGCGCATAAATGATCCTCTAGGTTTTTTTATCAATAATATATGCAGTTAATATTTTGTGCTAATTATATCAGTGAATACCAATGAGTCCGTCGCCGAAATAACTCATAATAAATTTCAGAAGCAGTTTTCACTCCCATCTACATCTCGGCTGCAAATTTTTTTTGAGCAATCTTTGTTCATCGCCTCACAATACCGGTTTTAGACGAAAAATTAAAACTTGGTTCTATGTTGTTGCTATTTTCTTCATGGACCAAAATATCTGCAAATTGAATATCCACGTAACACTCGCCGTACAGAAAACAGCATTACATCGAGGTTGGTGTAGAAGAGAGTAATTCTAAGATTCATGCTTCAGGTTGTTTACCTTCGAAAACACAAAAGCACAATCCGTAACACTAACAATCTCAAAATACTTGTGGCGTACATCAATGAAGTGTCGAAAAGAACTTTTCAAGCATCGCCAGCAATATTAGAGCTTGAAATCAACTAACAGGAAACAGTTCTATTATGGTAGTGCAGAGTCGGTGCAGACAACAGTTACTCACTTTTGATTAGTCATTAGCTCTTTTATGGCACCTTCAAACTCTTGCTCTCGGAAGTCTCGCCAGGAAAGTTGGATAGCTACGCCGGCATTTACAAGGGTCTGTGTCATTTTTATTTGATCAACAGCGTAGGGTATGAAAATGCCGGGCACTGAGTTGTACACCGCTTCTTGAGCTCCAGCCTGGCCACAGTGACCAATGAACAGCTTCACATTTGGATGCGCTGAAACAAATCACGGCTATGTAGGATGAATAATTTCAATAGCACTGACATTTTATACAGCAGTTAATCTTAGATGTAATCAGAAAATGTTGCAGTACACATATAGTGAGTCATAAAGAAAAATTATCTTGAACAATGCATTGAAAATATGGGCCTAGATGACGAACAAGATGAAAGTTCGCTTGACTCGCAGCACGACAGCCACTTAACTTACCTAAAATATCTTGCTGAGGTACGTCGGCTCGAAAGAATACGTTACCGTCGATGTGTGTTTGCAGCCCATTTACTTTAAAAATTACTTTGTAGGGAAGCCTTCTGAAGACAGATATCATTGCGTCCATTACGTCCTTAGCTATGAATTCCAAGTTTATAGTTGTGACTCCAAAACCAGTATAAATCACTGGCACGTCTCCTTCAATAAAGTCGGCTAAGTCCTGCAAAGACAAACCTTTATTTTATTGAGAAAATAGCAGACCTTCACGTGAATGTTGGTTTGAGGGTCTGTTGAGAATCTACGTGTGTAGGTAGATGATGCTGGTAAGAAGGAATACAGTACCATGTACTGTAAGTTATTTAAGTTTAATGTAGTGAATAATGTTACAATTAATAAAAATACATTGATAGCAAGCTAAAAAAGGAAGAATACCTAATTCGCAATTGAAGTATAACATAACGTTATCGAAGAAAGAAAACTATAATATTTGCAAATAAAACAAAATGTGGAGTTTGCAAATAAAGTAAAATGTAAAGTTTGCGAATGAAGTAAAATATAAAACTTGCAAACTTGAGATTTAGAGTTGTCTTGTAAGGCCATGTGGACCAGTTTTAAGAAGAATGTTATGTGAACCACAGATGAGTCAAGTTTCCAACTAACATGAGTATACACGAGTAGAAGAGAAATTAAGTTACTACAATAAATTCAACATACGACAATAATTTTAGTACGTAACAATAATTTCAACATACAACAATCACTTCAACACAAAACAATAGCATCAACATATAATAATGACTTTAACATACACGAGACTTAAAATAAGGAAAATTTATATTTTAGTTATTTATTCATTTATAATTCATCAGAAATTTTATGCGTTTAGAAAATATCACTCATAAATGTTTTCACTCCAAAAATGAAACGCAGGAAAAGTGGATGCACTTTTTCATGTTTTTTTTAAAGATCATAAAATATATTCATAAAAACGATCGAATAATTGTGAAAAAATTGTATCATCGGGATAGAGATAATGCCGAAATCCTTCATGATTTGCCTTATTTACCAACAAAAATCGTATTATTCGAATTTCAAAAAATTCAAATGATCATTAGCCGATTAATAGCATTTATAAAAATTATTAATTTTTTTCATCTTGAAAACACAACAAAACTTTTTAATTTACCCGAGCTTTTGAAAAGCAATCATTTGGCAAAATGCCATTAGAGCAGAGTAGTCAAATTTACTGCTGATCTTATAATGATCCTGGCAACGTAAGCAAATCTATTCTGATTAGAGTCTTATTGATGACTTGACAATATGAAGCGAAAAAAGAGGAAAATCTACCGGTTTACTATTTTTTGCGGGTAAGAATTTTGTCTATTATTATTAGCATATTAAGAATATTTGGGGATGTGCAAAATTTTGAATATTTACAGGAAAAATTAGACGAACCGGAACTCAAATTTTAACTATATTGTTGTTATCAATTTGCACTTGAAAGCATATGAGAACAATGCAGCTTCCTCCTAGAATGTAAAGCAAAAACAAGGATAAGGTGTGTTCCAACATTACGACAGCTGTACTGAAAGACCTTGATGTTAAGTGCACCATGAGAAACATCCACATACTGCGATACACAATGCACTCAAATTAACTTGGTGGTAAGAGACGATCACCCTGAAATTTGAATGCTGATTGTTTTGTCTGCAGGAATCATTTGTGCTTGAAATTACTGGTACACGGTACACGTGCAACCGACGATGAAAAACTGGAACCATTGATGCTCCCTCTGATCAATGGTCGCTTCTATCTCGGATCTAAGGATATTGTCAGTTCAAACTACACAGTAAACCAAATTTTGCACAGGTATTTCAATGGGATCTGCTTCAAAGCTTTAACTTACCTTGGGTAAGGGTTGTCTTGGTCTGAAGATGAGACCTGGGACTGGGACTTGAGTTGGGTAAAGTCCCACAGGTCCGTCCAGAGCGGTGCTAGTTGTGAGTAGATGAAGACTAGCATTGCGTTCTACCTCGAAGTACGAAGGAGCATCCGGGAATTGTTTCGAAACCTGATGGAAGTACTTTTTCTATTAAAATAAGAGTTTTATATAGTAAAATGTCAATAGTCAATTACGTAGCTCAGATTGTACATAATTATTGAACCTCAACATTGAAGCTGAAAACAAATCTAAGGTTCCCATCCAGTCATAAAATTATTTTTTACAGATGGATGTGAAGTTACAACTAAAATCTAAATTCTTAGAGATGAATATTATGAAAGACGAAACAACTGATGGAGCCTCACAGCACAGGCTCAACAACGGCACATTCAGAAAGAGTGTGAGAAAGCACCAAGCCACAGCGAATAAAACAAGAGAGAAAGGCATGCGATGTAAAAGCGGGCTACACTCACAGAAGCAAGAATTAGGATCCCAAGCTTGGCAAGGGAAGGGTTAACCTATCGAGATGTGAGGATAGAAGTGTCTTGCGCCTTAAGGGGTTAGAGAGAATGAGGGTTAGTTAATCAAGGGGAGTAAGAGTAAAATTATCACACCGATCAACGACAGTGGGTTTCACACGTGTGCTTAAAGTGTGCATTAAGGGACTATTCAATTGTTTAGCACCCGTTGGAATGCAACTAAACTATTGGCGTGTTATGGGAAGAATAGCGGGATTTATTTAAGGTGTCAATTGCGAGTGTCAACTTGTTATACTCTCCTCACCAGTGTTGTGTCTCCAGTAAATGACAAGTACTAATTTTAACACTATGTCAAGATTGATGAATTTAGAGATGGGATGAATTTCATATTTTTGATGTGAGCGTTTCAATGATCTTAATTGTTCCGTGTGCACCTGACTATTCAGCTATTCCGAATGCAATTAACCTGTTAATGGTTGATCTGTTTAATAGGGTATCGTACTTGTGGTTTATCTGTCAAAATTTGCTAGATTGCTTGCATTTCCCAATCTGTGATTATAAGAATAACATGTATTAAATTTCTTGTGTGTGTTATTATCCTTCTCTCCCGACTGCCATTCAAAAAATTGGGAACCTTTAAACATTTCAAACATGCGAAGGATTGGATTCCCTTCAAGTGCAATCAATTACACAATAATTGTAAATTGTGTAATTTACAATTATTAATTGAAAATGACGAAGGGACAGCATGCAGAAAAACCATGCATTGAAACCAAGATTACGTAAATTATGAGAGAGAAAAAAACTTATTTTCAAGCAATCATTGTACAATTAAAAGTAGGCAAAACATTTCCAATTCAATATTTAGCCAAATTAATAATAAGAATTTGACATATAATTCCGTATCGCCACATAGTCCTACAATTTTCATACATTGAATTCGTATATAAACTTCAGTAATCGAAGTAGCCTGAATTTTCGACTGATGGCAACTTGACATCTACTGTACTGCAACTTGACATCTACTGTGTGTTTAATGAAAAATACATTCAGTGGCTGGTTTACTTACCAATCTTATGGCAAAACTATTTGCATACAAATTGAATGAAAAATACATTCAGTGGCTGGTTTACTTACCAACCTGATGGCAATACTATTTGCATACAAATTGAAAGCGAAGTACATAAACGTATTTCCCAAGTTTTTGAGACGATCTAACAGAGAATAAGGCTTCGGGAAGTCGGCCATGCCGCAATTGAAATGTGCAGGACTCTGAACGTTCCCGAAAACAGCACTCTGAGCTGGTTGCAGGGTTGAAGTGCCGATGAGCCCGTAAGTTCTACCGTGAACAAAAGGATACACCATCTGCCAGAGGTTAAAATGGGGTTTAGGAATATCTTGTAGTATTTGTGATATCATATCAGACCAACATTTTAACCCACTCCTTAATACCAAGTAATATATGCGACCATATCCTATAAAATGATCTTACACTATTCTACATGATAATTTTATCCCGCTGTAACAGACTGTTTTAGTTAATTAATGTAAGGTCCATTAGACATTCACTATTTCGATCAAGATGTTAAACACATACCACATGGAACAGTCGGTAACAGATAATTGGGACTAAATAATACTGGCAACAAAAAATATTTACTGTGAAAAAAAGTACAAATGCATGGTCCTTCAAAGTTTTAGAACTTGCAGCCATTGAAAAATGGAATAATTTCCCCGCACAAACGTATTCAAATTTGCTTGAAAAGTGTAAAAATCATTTGATGGAGATTATCAAGGAAAAAGGCCATGCTGTCGACTATTAATAATTTGATTATGTTCTCTCGTTTTATCCGTACGAATACTTTTGTCAAATCATTTTTTGAATGATGTTCTTGTTAAATTATTAATATTAAATCTGGAATTTTGAAAACTGAGATTTACATATGTTGTCATATCCTTAATAACATATCAAAAGTTTGGAATCATTCCAGCTTTAAATTCTAAGAAATTACTAAAACTATTGAACACTGGTGGGTGTAGGAATAATTTCGTTGCTAACTGTAGGTTTGAAACTTGATGCACCGCAAGAGATGAAATGTTTTTCTACAACAGTATTTTTTGCACCGTATTCAATGGTCTGTGAACTTGTTTGTGACTTTAAACACAATGATTACTGGGATGGAAATAAGGCATCATGATGTATTGAAAGTGTCTAACATAGACGGATATCCTTCCTGCCTTTCACCAAGAACTTTGCAGCTGCACTCCTAACGATCGATCAGTGTATAATTCTCTGACCACTTCAATTTTAATATTGAGTTCTTTACTACATAAAATTAATAAAAACGATTACACAGCCCTCATATAAAAAGTTAAGCTAAAATTCGATATAACAAAGATTTATCATTTACGTATTTCCTCCGGTACGTATTCCATTCTCCAACCCTCCCTTGATGTAAAGCTCAAGTTGTAAAATTTGTAAGACCCAATGTTGGGAGCAAAAAGCAAATCATGGAAATGATATTTTAAAGAAATAACGTTCATCAAAATTAACAGCAACGTTGATCATTTTGAGTCCATTACTGTGAAATAAACTGACCCTGTATATAACAAGACAAAGTCACTGAAACATAAAAATAGTGAATTTAGAAAAAAAACATTAGAAGAAAAATTATAGACAAACAACGACAGTATATTAGGTAGTGGTCGAATTGCCATATTCATACTTACAATCTTTATTGTTGTACCTAAATCCATCATTGGGTCATTGTTACGGAAGAATACTTCAAATAATTATAAACATACTCACGCAAAGCATTATATAATCCACGAGAATCATGTCGAACTTCTTGGTTTGATTGACGAGGTCCACAAAGGTAGGTATTTTTAAGGCGGTCTCCGTGATATTTTCGACCGTCTCAAATATTTTGGTGACTATGGTGTAGGTATCGTCAGCCAGCTGCGTTTTAACCGAAAAATCAAGGTGGGATTCGAGGTATATGCAGGTTACGTTGGGGAGTTGGAATCGGTCGCGCTTGTTGCATATCATATGAACCTGCAATCATATAATACGCATTTCAAGTACTTTTTGAATCTAGAATGTATATTATAGCCAGCACAATTTCCGCTGGTGTTCCGTATCTGAAAGTTATTTTCACTCATTTGGTAATGCAGTACTTGTAAAATTGAGCGTACAGCATCGTCTCCTGCCATGGGAAAATTTAAAATGACACGGTCAGAAGAACAAAACCCTTATCTACTTTCGAAACTGTGTTTCCACGTAACAATTACTTACCTGTTGTAGTACCATGTTTTTTGGGGTACCATATTTGTTTGATTGCCAATAAATAAATATATGCTCTACAATACTATATACTGAATAAATTTGAATTGAATGACGTGTGTTCTACCACACGTGAAGCTGCTGGGGAGTAAAAAAGGCGAACTATACTGTTAAAAGCTTAATATCCACTAAAGCGCATCCAGAAAAATATTCATCAATAATGTTTTATGAAGTTCACACAAAATACCTCATATTTTTTTCATTGAACAGTGGGATTGTCTTTCTTTTGATCTATTTCTGAAGAAAATTATTAAATTAAAATCAGGACGGGTGAACATGTATTATAAGCATGGTATTGTGGATACCAAAGGCACCGGAAAACTATAAACAACTCCATTGTTTCCTGTTATTAGCCTTCTTCTCTTACAGAACTGAAATGAATCACCCAGATCACACTTCAAACAGAAGTTTCACGTCGACCAAAGAGCGAAAAAAAACAAAGCTACACGATTCATCACAAACGCAGAATGGCACGACTTTAACACATCAGCTCAACTACACCGTCAAACCAAACTAACCCCCATCAACAGTCAACACCCTCCTACACGAACACGCAAAAAAATATGGACTAACATTGAACAAATGCACCCACAACTATACCTACACCTCACATTCCCACAAGAAACTAGACAAATACCACACAGAGCTTTCCCAAGCTCGAAAACAAAAATACTCGGCCCCCCTCCAACGCCCAAATACACATGACACCCCACACCACCACACCTAGCATCAATTCCCCTCTAGACAACCCTTTACATATAAAGACCACCTACAAGATCAAACCCCACTGACAAACCCCCACCACTCAATACATGTGCGCAGAGCGCTCATTTCTATTCCCCTCCTAATATCCCCTCCGTTTCACTCCTTTACTTAGGTACACCCTGTGCCAAACTCTCTCTCAAATCTTTTCTATTGGTACCGACCGACCGACCGACCGTGTTACATACTACCAACTGCTTTCAAAGTCAACATCTACACAAGAACTCTCACCACCTGAAGAGCTCATCTCACAGCTAACAGTAGAGCGAAAGGAGGAGAAATCAGCCATCCTGTTTGCAGACAGGATGGGCTCCAACAACCCATGCACTAACAAGAACTGTATGCGTTCCAACTATACACGTCCCAGCACTCTACCAACAAAATGTCAGTACGCCAGTACTCGACGTCAAAATGTGCGTGGTGAAGAAAGAGGAATCAAGCATTAATATAACATTCAAATGCCTACATACAAACTATTGAACTCCTCCTGCCTTTAATTGCCTTTTCTCCAATTGGGTTTCTCGACGGTCCCTTCCTCCCTCAAGCGCTCACTCCGAGTAAGATAAAAGATAAGGATATTCAATGTTTGCTCGGAGAGAACAGCTGTTTGAAGTTTGGAACTGAAAAGTGATATTAGAGAGATCACTATAGAACCATGTTATCGGTAAATAAGATACAGAATGGAAGTTCTGTATATATTCATGAACAATATTCGTTCAAAACACAACTAGATAGCTCTCGTGGAAATTGCATGGTTTAGATTTGACTAATTTGAAGTTATTATAAAAACGAAATTATTAAAGATTTATCATGAATTGTTGTGTTTTTTGTTATATTCTTTACCATCGGTTTTATATGTTTATTTTAAGGACTACTATAAAAAAGACATGCATGGCCATATAGTGGACTATGCTAGCGGAGGCCATTGCATTCTTAACATAACATTTTCGATTGGACAAATTGATCAAAAATTACTGCTTTCAAGCAATAGAAGGGATAATTTGGTTTTACAATGAATTTTAAATCGTTTAAAGCACTGTAATGCTTTGAAATACCAATTTTAGCCGGACTTATCATGTATTATTGTATGAGCTTAGTGGCCACTTTATAAAAAGCCGAGTTGCTACAGTTTTAGACTTTACAAAATGGATTATGGTAAAACCTTTTCCAATGCAAACAACCAAACATACGAACATTTACGCAAATAAACAAACAGATATAGAAGCAAAAACCTACTAAACTGCAACGATTAGTCAGCCAACCGGGCCTTCTTTACAGAGGTCTGAAGAAGGACTGCATTCATCTGCATTCAGGCGAATCTGTACTTCATCTACCAAGAGAAACACAGTTTTCTGCTACAGTGTCTGGACTTGGTCAAATGTTTCCTTCAGCACCTGGTCCTTGTCAATAGATGAAGTGATGTACTGCAGCTTGCGTTTGCATGGCAGCACCAAAACGTCTCTGAGCTGTTCATAATTACACTTTGGGTATGATTGAAGAGCAAACAATAATCATTCATGGAAAACCGTTTTTGTGATAAAAATTCTAACTTACGTGTCAAAAATACCAACTTTTTCTCCTTCTCTGTGTCGACACAGGCTGATGTGTGAGCTTGAAGAAGAGTGACAACATTTTGGATCGTTTTGGCAAACGGGATGTCATAGTTCATTGTCAAGCGCAGAGTTTCATCGAACTGAGTGTACAATCTCAAACCATTGTTGGGATGAAGTGTCTTCAACAGTGGTACACTAATGCCGCCCTTGAACGCACTGAGAGTTAGTGAGGAACACAAAGTGGGCTTGTTTTCGACAATCACAGACAAGCTGCACTAACTGAAGTAGTCAGTCATGAACAAACACACAAGCCTTTCTTTCGATCTTGAAATAATCAATTTCGTATACTGCTTCTGCATGTTACGTTCAGGTTTGAAAGCATCAAATGAAGTAATCTTATCCTTCTGGAGAAAATACCTCAGTTGTTGGTCTTCCACTTTTGCAGGGTGAGGTGTAAGTTTTGGAGATGGCAGACATGAAGCAGGCGCATTGAAGATACAGCGAGGGATTTTAGGTCACATAGAACCACCACGCAATTTTATCAAAGGTGGGTCAGCATCCCAGTGTATCTCACAAATGAATAACTTGTCTGGATTAACAACAAAGTTTACACGAGGTGGAAGAACATCAAGCCACTTCTGTCTCTCAGACTGCTCTTTCGGCAGGCGAAACACGAGGGGCCTGTTCTCCTTATTGTAATTACCCCGACCGTTCACAACCCCACACTTCGTCGGCATTTTTAATACATATAATTATCAATAAACTTTGAAAACAAAAAGTATCCACTCAGAAATGCAGCAATGTGCCTCGAAACAAATAACAATGTCCGATTCAAACCGAGCGACAGACTACAACAATGTTCGCATTGTGACAGTTGGTGACTAAATGAAATCGGTGAACTAGCCTCTGCTAACGTAGTCCACTATATGACCGTGCAAGTCCTGTTTACAGTAGTCCTTGATTTATTTCTAAGTTTAGGTTCTTAGTTGGATAAGTGTAGTCTCTGCAAAGATATCAACTACCATAGCATACATGCCCCATTTCAGAACTTGATGTAAATTATGTTGTCTGTACAAAAACTTTTGATTTTTTTGTAGCACACAACAATTTGGCAACAAGATGTTACATGAAGGATCACGGAAGCTCAGAGCAAGTAATTCAAATTACCTCGTGTCCTCTGGATGCTAAAGCCACCATCAAGGGCGCTGCCGTCATAACGTGGCTAGAAAAAAACATCGGCATCAGGAATAAAAATTTGTGAAGTTGTTGGGGTGGCTTCACTGAGCTGTTGAAGAAAGTGGGCTGTAGGCCTGACACCAGCGTAGCTGTAGCCAGCAGGAGTAGAACCTGCTGAATGACGGCGGAAAAATAACATTTTAATGATGTGAAAGGAAAACAAACTTCCAAATTGTAGGGTAGGGTAAGATTAAAGAGTCAATTTTAGATTACGACAGAAAAGTTCATTACACTGTGGAGTCGTTGAGAATGTACGTGTGTAGATGATGTTGGTAAACTGGAATACAGTACCATGGGCGGTAAGGTATGCATTTATGTTTAATATAGTGAATATAATAATAATAATAATATTATATGGTATTATAATATTATATTATATTTTATTATATTAGATTATAATGATTAAATATTATTAAATATCATTAATGTATTCTTCCTTTTTCGTCGTTTCAGACTGTCTTGTTGTGAATAGTGTTACAATTAATAAAAATATGTTCATAGCAAGTTGAAAAGAAAGAATACATAATTTGCAAATGCAGTCTACCATAAAGTTATCAAAAAAAAAACTGAAGTATTTATGAATAAAGTAATATGTAAAGTTCACAAAAAAGTAAAATGTAGAGTTTGCGACTGAAGTAAAATGTAAAACTTGTTGCTAATCAAGTGTATTGTAAAATTTGCAAATGTAGTATAATGTCGAATTTACGAATAAAGTACAATGTAGAGTTCTCGTACAAAGTAACATGCGAAATTTACAAACTTGAGATATAGAGTTTGCTTGTAAGGCCATGTGGATCAGTTTAAAACAAGAATGTTGTGTGAACCACAGATGAGTCAAGTTTCCAACTAACATGAGTATACGCGAGTAGAAGAGAATGTATACAACAATAAATTCAACATACAATCATAACTTTAGTACGTAACAATAACTTCAGTATACAGGAATCACCTCAACACACAACAATAACTTCAACGCACAACAATAACATCAACATAAAATAATGACTTCAACATACACGAGGCTCAGAGTGAGTGAAATTTTCCAATAACGTGAAATTGAGTTTCTTAAGAGAAGTTTAGCAATAAAATGACTCATGAATTACTTACATATATCATAAAAATTACGAAACGTCATGCAGAGTTACTTTTCAGCATCAAAGTTTAGTTTTGGACGCACATTATTATTTGTTGATATCCTGTTTACGCACCTGACTAATACAAATGTATTTAGAAAATAAACAGATACCTTAATCCCGCAAAGTAGTGCCATGTCTCAGCTTATCAGCTTCCTTTTCAGCTTTGAGCTGGAAGTATTGCAATTATTTCTGAAATCAAATACTTTATTAATAAATAGTTGGTACAACTACATGACGACAGTTGATAAATTATAGCGAAAATTACATTGCCTACCGCAACTTTATATTACGTTTTGTTAGAAATTCCTGTTTGAACAGCAGTCATAGCGTACTAAAGTTCTCTCACAAACCATAATCAAAAATGTTACCGGTCCCAAAAGGTAAGAACATCAAAATTTAGTGCCTTATACTTCTCATTTCTTGGTAAAATTGAAGCAAAAAAAAAATTGCTGCGTGGCAGTCAGTCAGTGTACCTGCTCTTGAGTAAACAAGTTTATGTTGGTTTTTTACTTGCTCCTAAAATATCTTAAAACCGGACGTATTATTTGCTACACATAGTTTTTAAGTGAGTACTTTTTGCCTCATATAAAAATATTTAACGAAAAGTAGCTGCAAAACTGAGCGACTGAATAAATAGTAAAGGAAAACAAAACCAAATGATATGCTAGGAGCAGTAGTACAAAACTGAGCAAGGGTAACTTTGGGCAATGCATGTGAACAGATGTTCCAGTCAATCGAAATGTTGATGAAAACTTTGTACATATGACTCTTAGTAGTGATCCTTGACTCTGAGAGGTGGAAGCTGAGAAGCATATAAGTTTAACTCAATTCCTGAATTCCAAATTAACTGTCATCAATTCAATAGACATCTTGGGATTACCTGTCATCAGTTCAAAAGACATATGAAAACTAATTGTCAATTCAATAAACATATGGGGACTAACTGTCATGAATTCGATTCCACTATATAATTATTTGTTTGTTTGTAATAATAATAATACACAGGAAATCACTGAATAGTCGGTGTGTCTCTTTCTTAACCCTTAGCCCCTGATAGTTTCACATGTGGGATATGAAGAATATTTTTACAACAGATGCTGATAACAAATCTTCAAAGTGTTGGAATGAATTATATATCAAAATCATTGAAAAAGAAGCTCAAGCTTTTCCCAATAGAACAAATTATTCGTTTTCAATTTCTTTCTTTTACACTTCAGTTTAATTCCAATATTCAAACAATCAATCATTCATTCAATAATTTGAATTCTAATTTCAAAAAGATTTTTTTGGAACTCATTTAATTTTATTTAACTACATCAAATAAAAAACCCAGCCCAATCATTTCCAAAATTTGCCTCTAAATTGCGTTTTTTAGACATCAAAATCTTCTTTCCTAGACGCAGATCAAAGTTTGGGCCTGGCAACAGAACAATGAAATGATAAATTATGGAGAGCGTTATGGCTTCCTTGGTATGAAATGGTCCGTGTTCTTTACTGTGAGCGTTGAGTTGTGATCAACCGAATCAAGAAGAAGAATCGGAAAATTTAGAAATTTAAGAATTACTCCCCAAATATTATTGAAACAAAGGATTACGGTGGACCTTATTTTTTCATAAACTTGAAGGCTTCCCGGGTTTTCAAATATTCTTTTTGAGGTAGAAAAACTGTGTCTGAATTATATAAGGGGTACCGGAAAGTCCTGTCCTCTTTTCTTTACCTAAACTTTGGTGGAATCAAAAAGGCGTGGTTTACTTTGAGTTATTGGAGCATGGAAAACTGTGACTGCAGACCTTTACTTTCAGCAAATCAAATGTCTAAATGCATCATTGCGAAAAAAATGTTCTGCTCTAGTGAACAGGAAAGGAGTCATTTTGCAACACGATAACGCTAGACCCCATTCTGCCAAACAAACTCAAGAAAAAATAAAGTCAGATTGGGAAGTTTTTCCTCACCCTCTATACTCACCAGACCTTGCTCCATCAGATTATCACTTATTTCGTTCTTTAGAGCATTTCATCAGCGAAAAAGATTCACAAATATTACCGAGGTTGAAGCGGAGTTTAATTCCTCTATTTTTTCCAGAGATGTTCTTTTTTTGAGAGGGGGATTAAAAAGCTTCTAATTTGATGGACAAAGGTTATATGTAATAATAGAGACTATTCGACCAATAGAGATTTTTTAGTAATATTCCTTTCAATTATTATTCCTAAAAAATCGGGATGGAATTTTCCGGCACCCCTGATATATTAAAGCGATCAGATTAATAAGGACCACCCGATAAAGCATATTATCCTCAGTTCAAACTTCACTCTGATTACTCTCAGCTATTCCCCAAATGGGGTTTGACCATACTTACTGTAAATACAGGAATTCCCCTTCTATTGAATCAATAGCAAACGTTTGCGAAAGTAGAACTACACACGACAGCCGCCAGTTCTCTACTGCTACAATTCAGTTGCTGCACATGCTGGACGCTAGGGTTTCCAGTGCCTCAGGGCCCTGGTTAATAAACCAGAGAGACACAAGGCCCTAATTAATAAACCAGAGGGCCTCAAGACCAAAAAGCCTCAAGACTCTGGTAAATCATCCAGTAGGCCTCAGAGCTGTGGCAAATTCGGGAGGATGGGAGATGAGAATAAAGAGAGAGAAAGATAAAAAGCTAAGATGAAGAGAAGTTGGAGAAATGATAGAAGAAAGAGAGAAAGGGATACAAACTGAAGGAAGAAGCGAAGAAAAAACGAACAGAATGGGGAGAGATAAGGGAAATAAAAAGTCATTTATGCTATAAGAAATCAGAACCGTGTATGTTAAAATTTGGGTGTTAAGCAGTAAAGGTGAGCTACATATTAGAATTAAAAATGCGAATCAGGATAAAACTCCAAATTGTAATTTTTGGGTGGTCGCTCAGTGTCATGTGAATATCATCGTTAATTTTCAAATAGCTTGAACAACATTTAGGGTAAAGTTGTGTTAGGGTCAATTATCGCTGTGTTCTTCCTCTTTAAAATGTTTATTACTCTTTGTATTCTCATTTACTATTTAGAATGAAAAATACTCGTTTTAATATCCTATTAATTAGTTTCATATCAACTTAATGCATTTAGCTTTTCTGCTTATTTTATGTTTTATTTCCCCGGAGATTAATGCCTATCAGAGGCATAAAAATAATGTGAAACGAAACAATTGATTGTGCTATCGCTTGAAGACAAAGACCACCAAGTTTATGATAGTGAATTCTTCCCAGGTTAAAAAACGTAAATTGCCATTCATACATCATAACTTCTTTGTAAAAACATAGGGGCAAGTAAATGTAAAGTTAGGTGGGAGGTATGTAATAAAATTGATAAATATATAAACGAATTTTATTCCGATACATCACAGAGTACAGTATAAATCTACAGTATAAGGAATTGGGTTTTTAATCCTAACGCTAACGTGTTACAGCTTGTGGTGACGCTATTGTAAATCCTTTCGTGGTAGGTATTCTACGCAAAGTAGGTGATATAAGAGCGATGGAAATGATTATTCCCTTTAGCCTCAGATTAAAATTACAAATTACAAGGTACATCTTAAATTACAACAAAGCGGCAACTTCGGAAGAATTTGCATTCAATATAATGTTATAGTTTGAGTTCCCAGCATTAATATGAGTCAGAATGGAAGTTTAAGTTCTAATTTATAATTTACTGGGCTACAGATCAGTGTGGTGTGCTGTTGACCAATAAAATTTGATTATTAGAACGTGGCTTGGTGTACTGGAAACCAGTTCTGTCCGAGTAGGTTGAACTTATGAAGTTTCGAAGGACTTCCTAAGGACGAGTTTCTTTATGGTATTCCCCTATAAAAAAAATGACTACCGTATACGCTAGGTTACTCCATTGCCGTTATTAACGACGTGAACCATGACCAAAGAATAAAAAAATGCAAACGAAAAAAAAGAAAATCATATAATTCGAAAAAATTGATCCATGAGATATGTTACAATATTGTTTTCCAAAATGCCTCATTAATAAATCCTTAAGTGGTTGGTATTCTATGCATAGTAGGTGATGGAGCAGCGGTATCTACACCTACAACATTGAAGAAAAATATTATAATAAAAGTAAACTTATGCTGCAACAAAGTGTTTTCACTGAAATAAGTCGCTTGCAATATGATGTTATAGTTCGAATTTCCTACACTTGGGATAAAATCTTGAGGTTGCACATCCGAATCAGAATGAAACTTTGATTTGTGTCTTATGATTTACCGGTCGAAACTTTAGTGCGAGGACGATCCATAAATTTTATTAAAACATAATTTAACTAAAAATTCCATCGCGTTTAACAACATCAGAAGTTACGTATAAGAAATAAGATTAAACAAACATAGGTGCAATGCAGCAGACCATGTACCATCAACAGGATTAACGCATGGCGCCTTTGTCTAACATGAACATTCTTTTTAAACAACAGACTCTGCGGTGTCAGAAAAAAAACACTGTCCGCCTATTTTGGCTCAGCAGAGCATGTATTTAAAAAATGTCGCAGCGGAATGGGACAGTAAAATTATTTTTTTTTAAAAAGAAAAATCTTTTCTCAAGCTTAGTTTAGAATTTGGTATGAGCAATGTAGTAATTACATGTTACTATGAGTAGTGTACTGTGGTTAGATCGGGACGCATTTGAACGCATTTAAGATTTTGCAAATTTGAAATTATTATATAGACGAATGTATTAAAGATTTACAATCAATTATTATTTTCTAAATGAATATTTTTCTTTAATATATATAGAACTTCCGTTCTGTATCTAATCTATCGATAATATGGCCTAGATAGTACTCGAGGATATTCCGGTGCTGAAAAGTGATGAAATTAAGGATCCATAAAATAAAATACCTTTTTCAATTTTGCCCGTGGTACTATCAGAACCTGAATGTTTTTTGGTGAATATCTGCAGAACTTCCATCTGTATCTTATCTACCAATAACATGACCGTATAGGAGAAAAGCCAAATTTTTGTCGTTCTTTATATGTCGTAGGCAGTTGACATGATCGGGCTGTTATGAGGTTAGTGATTACATGAAGAATGCATGTATTAGGATCCATGGAGTGTACTCGAAAAGTATGAGCTGTTGTCGTGTGTTATGACCTAAGACTTGACTTGACTTGACTTGAGGACTTTAATGCACGAAATGATTGATAATCATAATTACTATGTTCATGTTCAAGAAAAATATTTGCACCAATAATTGCTAAAGAGTGGGTAATCTCAGATACAGCTTAATTGTAACTAAGATGATGTATATAAAACTATTTTTTAAGTTTTTTATGAGTAGCCTGGTAATACACGAACTCAGCAGTGATTTCCAGGACCACTGTGGTACTCAATGTCTTTTTATTTTCTTTTTCATGAAGAAACTCCTGAAGAGGTATCTGATAGCCCATCTGCTAACAAAGAACAAGATAGAGCAAATTGACAGAATAATGGCAAGAAGATCAAGGCAGAATATCTGTATCCATGACAAATGCTTGCCGGGCGGCTGCAGGTGAGGGGCCCCCTTGGTACGCGCGACGTACTCCGTCCAGTAGACTGCACGGTCCAACGAGTGTTCCTGTTCATCACGGTAAACACGAGACAATGACGCCATTTTCTCTCGGTACCTGCGACAAAATTAGGTATCATTCATTTAATGAAAGCTACCAAGTAATATTCAATGTTTCCATTATTTTGTGCGATGAAGCAATTCTTCATTGGCGGGTGGTGCACTGAATGAGATTTTTTTGTGCATTTAAGGGACTGACCGCTCCTTGAAAATACGTAGGGTTAATTGAACTAAACACTATTCAAGAATACCCTCCCCCTCCAATGAAATCGATAGAAAAAACACTAAACAGAACATCTTTCTATCCAGACTTAGGTGCGAACACACCCATCCCTACAGTCATGCAAACACAGACTGGACTCCGCAACCCGGAAAATATGTCCTCTCTGTCGGGATTCCCCACATGATACCAAGCACGTGTTGCTCTGCTTTGAATCTGTTTTTATAAACTGACTAATAAACCAGTTAATTTTCCGTGCATAAATGATCCTCTAGGTTTTTTATCAACAATTTATGCAGTCAATATTTTGTGCTAATTATATCAATGAAGACCAATGAGTCCGTCGCCGACATAACTCATAATAAAATTCAGAAGCAGTTTTCCCTCCTCTCTGCATCTCAGCTGCAAATTTTTTTTGGAGTGGTCTTTATTCATCGCCTCACAATACCGGTTTTAGACAAAAAATTAAAACTTCGTTCTTTGTTTCTTTTTTCTTCATGGACCAAAATATCTACAAATTGGATATCCAAGTAACACTCGCCATGCAGAGTAAAGCATTACATCGAGGTCGGTGAAGGAGAGAGCAAGTGCAAGATTCTCGCCTCAGTTTGTTTACCTTCGAAAACACAAGAGCACAATCCGTAACACTAACATTCTTAAAAGGCCTCTGGCGTACATCAATGAAGTACAGAAAAAACTTTCCTAGCATTACCAGCAATACTAGAGATTGAAATCAACTAAGAGGAAACAGTTGTATTGTAGTTGTGCAGAGTCGGTGCAGACAACAGTTACTTACTTATGATTAGTCATTAGCTCTTTTATGGCATCTTCAAACTCTTGCTCTCGAAAGTCTCTCCAGGAAAGTTGGATGGCTACGCCGGCATTTACAAGGATGTGTGCCATTTTTACTTGATCAACAGTGTAGGGTATGAAAATGCCGGGCACTGAGTTGTACACCGCTTCTTGAGCTCCAGCCACGCCACCGTGACCAATGAAGAGCTTCACGTTTGGATGCGCTGAAACAAATCACGGCTATGTAGGACGAATAATTTCATTAGCATTAACATTTAAAACAGAAGTTAATCTTAGAAGTAATCAGAAAATGTTGCTGTAAACATATAGTGAGTCATAAAGAAAAATTATCTCGAATAATGCGTTGAAAATATGGGCCTAGATGACGTACAAGACGAAAGTTCGCTTGACTCGCAGCACGACTGCCACTTAACTTACCTAAAATATCTTGCTGAGGTACGTCGGCTCGAAAGAATACGTTACCATCGATGTGTGTTTGAAGTCCATTTACTTTAAGAATGACTTTGTAGGGAAGCCTTCTGAAGACAGATATCATTGCATCCATTACGTCCTTAGCTATGTATCCCAAGTTTATAGTTGTGACTCCAAAACCAGTATAAATCACTGGCACGTCTCCTTCAATAAAGTCGGCTAAGTCCTGCAAAGACAAACCATTATTTTATTGAAAAAATCGCAGACCTACACGTGAATGTTGGTCTGAGGGTCTGTTGAGAATGTACGTGTGTAGGTAGATGATGCTGGTAAGAAGGAATACAGTACCATGTACGGTAAGTTATTTAAGTTTAATGTAGTGAATAATGTTACAATTAATAAAATTACACTGATTGCAAGTTAAAAAAGGAAGAATACCTAATTCGCAACTGAATAATAACATAAAGTTATTGAAGAAAGAGAAATGTAATATTTGCAAACAAAGCAAAATGGGAAATTCGCAATTAAAGTAAAATGTAAAGTTTGCGAATAAAGTGACATATAAAACTTGCAAACTTGAGATGTAGAGTTTGCTTGTAAGGTCATGTGGACCAGTTTCAAAGAAGAATATTTTATGAACCACAGATGAGTCAACTTTCCAACTAACGTGAGTATACGCGAGTAGAAGAGAATGTATACAACAACAAATTCAACATACGACAATAATTTTAGTATGTTACAATAACTTCAACATTCAACAATCACTTCACCACAGAACAACAGCATCAACATGCAATAATAACTTCAACATACACGAGGCTCAAAACAAGAGAAATTTATATTTTATTTATTTATTCAATTATAATTCACCAGAAATTTTATGCATCTAAAAAACGTCACTAATAAATATTTTTACTCGAAAAATGAAACGCAGGAAAACTGAATGCATTTTTTCATGCTTCTTTCAAAGATTATAAAATATATTCATAAATACGATTGAATAATTATGAAAAATTTGTATCATCAAGATAGAGATAACGCCGAAATCCTTCATGATTTACCTTATTTACAGACAAAAATCGTATTATTAGGAATATAAAATATTCAAATAATCATAAGCAGATTAATGATAATTATTAAAATTATCAATTTTTTCTTCATCCTGGGAACACAACGAAACTTTTTAATTTATCCAAGATTTTGAAAAGTAATCATTTGGAAAAACGCAATTAAATCCGAATAATCGACTTCACAGCTGATCTTATAATGATCCCAGTAACGTAAGCAAATCTATTCTGATTAGAGTCATATTGATGACTTAACAATATGAAGCGAAAAAAATAGGAAAACCTACTGGTTTATAATATTTTGTGGGTAAGAATTTTATCTTTAGTATTAGCACATGAAGAATATTTGGGGATGTGCAAAATTTTTCATATTTGCAGGCAAAATTAAACGAACACGAGCATGAAATTTTGACTTAATTGTTGTTATCAATTTGCATTCGAGCACACATGAGAACAATGTAGCTGAATGTTTTTTCTTTACATTCATGCTAAAATGTAAAGCAAAAACAAGGATAAGGTGTGTTCTAACATTACGACAGCTGTACTGGACGACCTTGATGTTAAGTGCACCATGAGAAGCACCCACATACTGCGATACACAATACACTCAAAGAAATTTGATGGTAAGACACGATCACGTAGCAATTTGAATGTTGATTGTTTTGTCTGCTGGAATCATTTGTGCTTGAAGTTACCGGTACATGGTACACGTGCAACCGACGATGAAAAACTGGAACCATTGATGCTCCCTCTGATCAATGGTCGCCTCTATCTCGGATCTAAGGATATTGTCAGTTCAAACTACACAGTAAACCAAATTTTGCACAGGTATTTCAATGGCATCTGTTTCAAAGCTTTAACTTACCTTGGGTAAGGGTTGTCTTGGTCTGAAGATGAGACCTGGGACTGGGACTTGAGTTGGGTAAAGTCCCACAGGTCCGTCCAGAGCGGAGCTAGTTGTGAGTAGATGAAGACTAGCATTGCGTTCTACCTCGAAGAGCGAAGGAACATCCGGGAATTGTTTCGAAATCTGATTGAAAAAATTTTTTACCGAAATAAGCTTTTTGAAGAGTAAAATTTCGAAAGTCATCGAAGTAGCTCAGATTGTACACAGTTATTGAACCTCAACAGTGAAGCTGAAAACAAATCTAAGGCATAAAATTATTCAGCCATAAAATTTCATATTCAGTCATAAAATTATTTTTTAGAGATAGGTGTGACATTACTACTAAAATCTAAATTCTTAGAGATGAAAATTATGAAAGTTTGTAAGTTAAATAAGTTTCGGGCCATAGTTTCAATCAGAAGTTAAACAGAATTGCTTTAAAGTTAAACATACATTTTCTGTAACACATTCGTGACAAACGTAGGTCAACAATTGTCTCCGATAACGAACGTATTTCGAGTAAGGATTCTAAAACGGTACCTAAATCCCATTTTTCATATTAATGATTTCTTAGTTAAGAATTTCTTAAATATCTATGCTGAATTTATATAAGATAATTGTGGTGAAGCATGTCATGAAGCATACGTTTCATGGAGCATGTTATGAAGCATATGTATGTGCTTCTTATGTAGGGTCTGAGTGTTCAACACGCAGGAACAGCGCCGCCTCGAGCTTCCGACTAAACAACTGATAAAGCCTCACAGCACAGGCTCAACAACGGCACATTCAGAAAGAGTGTGAGAAAGCACCAAGCCACAGCAAATAAAACAAGAGATAAAGGCATGCGATGTAAAAACGGGCTATATTCACAGAAGCAAGAATTAGGATCCTAAGCTTGGCAAGGGAAGGGTTAACCTATCGAGATGTGAGGATAGAAGTGTCTTGCGCCTTAATGGGTTAGATATAATAGAATGAGGGTTAGTTAATCAAGGGGAGTTAGAGTAAAATTATCACACCGATCAACGACAGTGGGTTTCACACGTGTGCTTAAAGTGTGCATTAAGGGACTATTAAACTGTGTAGCACCCGTTGGAATGCAACTAAACTATTGGTGTGTTATGGGAAGAATAGCGGGATTTATTTAAGGTGTCAATTACGAGTGTCAACTTGTTATACTCTCATCACCAGTGTTGTGTCTCCAGTAAATGGCAAGTACTAATTTTAACACTATGTCAAGATAGATGAATTTAGAGATGGGATGAATTTCATATTTTTGATGTGGGTGTTTCAATGATTTTAATTGTTCTGTGTGCACCTGACTATTCAGCTATTCCGAATGCAATTAACCTGTTAATGGTTGATCTGTTTAATAGGGTATCGTACTTGTGGTTCATCTGCCAAAATTTGCTAGATTGCTTGCATTTCCCAATCCGTGATTATACGAAAAACATGGATTAAATTTCGTGTGTGTGTTATTATCCTTCTCTCACGATTGTCATTCAAAAAATTGGGAACCTTTTAAACATTTCAAACATGCGAAGGATTGGATTCCCTCCGAGTGCGATCATGTTACGTGTTCTTGCATATAATTAATTGTGTTATTTACAAGTATTAATTGAAAATGACGGAAGGGCAGCATGTAGGAAAACCATGCATTGAAACCAAGATTACGTAAATTATGAGAGAAAAAAACCTCATTGTCAATCAATCATTGTACAATTAAAAGTATGCAAAACATTTCCAATTATTATTTAACCAAATTAATGATAAGAATTTTACATATATTTCCGTATCGTCACATAATCATGCAATTTTCATACATTAAATTCACACATAAACTTCAGTAATCTAAGTGCCTAAATTTTCGACTAATGGCAACTTGACATCTACAGAACATTTTAAGGAAAAATACATTCAGTGGCTGATTTACTTACCAATCTTATGGCGATACTATTGGCATACCACTTGAAAGCGAAGTACATAAACGTGTATCCCAAGTTTTTAAGACGATCCAACAGAGAATAAGGCTTCGGGAACTCGGCTATGCCGCAATTGAAGTGTGCAGGACTCTGAACGTTCCCGAAAATAGCACTCTGAGCTGGTTCCAGGGTTGTAGTGCTGATGATCCCGTAAGTTCTACCGTGAACAAAAGGATACACCATCTGCAAGAGGTTAAAATGGGGCTTAAGAATGCCTTGTAGTATGTGAGATGTCATATCAGACTTACATTTTAACCCACTCCCAAAGACTACCATAAACAGGATGTGCACGGCCATACAGCTGACTACGCTAGCAGAGGCCAGTTCACTGAGCTAAGTGAGCTCAGTTAGTCATCAACTGTCCCAGTGCGAGCATTGTCGTAGTCTCTCGCTCGGTTTGAATCGGATATTGTTGTTTATTTCGAGGAACATGGCTGCATTTCTAAGTGGATCCTGTTTGTTTACACAGTTCATCACTAATTATATGTATTAAAAATGCCAAACAAGTGTGGGGTTGTGAACTGTTGGGGTAATTACAATAAGGAGAACAGGCGCCACGTGTTTCGACTGCCAAAAGAGCAGTCTGAGAGATAGAAGTGGCTTGATGTTATTCCCCCTCGTGAAAACTTTGTTGATGATCCAGAGAAGTTTTTCATTTGTGAGATACACTGGGGTACTGACCCACCTTTGATCAAATTGCATAGTGGTTCTATGCGACCTGAAATCCCTCCCAGTATCTTCAATGTGCCTGCTTCATGTCTGCCATCTCCAAAACCTACACCTCGCCCAGCGAAAGTTGAAGACCAACAACTGAGGTATTTTCGTCAGAAGGATAAGATTACTTCATTTGATGCTTTCAAATTTGAACGTAACCTGCAGAAGCAGTATATGAACTTGATTATTTCACAATCGAAAGAAAGGCTTGTGTGTTTGTTCATGACCGACTACTTCAGTGAGTGCAGCCTGTCTGTGATTGTCAAAAACAAGCCCACTTTGTGTTCCCCACTGATGTTCAGTGCGTTCAAGAACGGCATTAGTACCACTGTTTAAGACACTTCATCCTAACAATGGTTCGAGATCGTATACACAGTCCGACAAAACTGTGCGCTTGGCAATGAACTATGTATGACATCCCGTTTGACAAAACAATCCAAATGTTGTCACCCGTCAAGCTCACACGTCAGCCTATGTCGACACCGAGAAGGAGAAGTTGGTATTTTTGACACGTCAGTTGGAACTTTTATCACAGAAGCAGTTTTCCATGAATGATTACTGTTTTGCTCTTCAATCATACCCAGAGTGTAATTATGAACAGCTCAGAGACTTTTTGGTGCTTCCATGCAAACGCAAGCTGCAGTACATCACTTCATCTATTGACAAGGACCAGGCGCTGAGGGAAACATTTGACAAAGTCCAGACACTGCAACAGAAGAATGTGTTTCTCTTGTTAGATGAAGTACAGATTCACCCAACTGTTTCATTTTCTGGTGGGTTGCTGAGTGCCATGGCCGAGAACAACTGAGACTGCAAGAGCACTTCTATTCTAATCACTAGGTGATTGCAGTGCCACAGCCAAGCATCCTCTTGACAACGAGCGATTCTGGTTTCTCCTTTTTGACACAGTACATCTGCTAAACAACTGGAGCTAAACAACTAGAGCTACATCTGCTAAACAACTGCATCCGCAACAACTGGATCAGTGAGAAGGGCCAAAATATCAGTCATGACAATGAGACAACGGCATCATTTGCAGACGTCAGGGAACTGTACGAGTCAAAGAAAGGCAGTATTCTGACGACTACTACACTCACTCAATTTACTCTCAACCCCTCAAATTTTTTGTCAACCGCTCAGAGAAAGACTAGCAGAAGAATGCAGTCCTTCTTCAGACCTCTGTTAAGAAGACCCGGTTGGCTGACTAATCGCTGCAGTTTGATAGGTGTTTTGCTTCTGTCTGTTTGTTTATTTACTTGAATGTTTGTACATTTGTTTGCATTGGAAAAGTTTTAACTATATTTCATTTTGTAAAGTCTAAAACTGCCGCAACTCAGAATTCTATGAAGTGGCCACTAAGCTCATACAATAATACATGTTAAGTCCGGCTAAAATTAATATTTCAAAGCATTACAATGCTTTAAACGGTTTAAAATTCACTGTAAAACCTTATTATCCCTTCTATTGCTTTGAAGAAGTAATTTTTGATTAATTTGTCCAATAGACAATGCTATGTTACCAAGAATGAAATGGCCTCCGCTAGCGTAGTCAGCTATATGGTGGCCGTGCACGTCCTGTTTATAGTAGTCCTTGCCCACTCCTTAATACCAAGTTATTATATCTGCAACCATCTCCTGTAAAGTGTTCTGACACTATGCTATCCAAGAATATAGTGGCGCAGTAACAGATAGCCTTGCTCAATTAAATGGACCTTAGATTAGCGATTTACTCTTTAAATCAAGATGTTACACCCATGCGACACGGAACCGTCGGTAACAGACAAATGGGACTAAATAAGACTGACAACAATAAAAATAAACTGCGAGAAAAAGTATAAATGCATCGTCCTTCATAGTTTAGAACTTGCAACGATTGAAGAATGGAATAATTTCCCAGCATAAACATATCCAAATTTTATTGAAGTGTGTAAAAATCATTTGATGGAAGTTATCAAGATGAAAGGTCATATCAATGATTATTAATATTTCGATTATGTTCTCCCGTTATAACAGTACGTATGATTTTGTCAAATATTTTTTTTTGAATAATGTTCTTGTTAAATTATTTATATTAAATCTGGAGTTCTGAAAATAGACATTTACATATGTTTTCCTATGCTTAATTACATATCAAAAGTTTGGAATCATACGAGCTTTAAATTCTAAGAAATTACTAAAAGTATTGAACACTGGTGGGTGTAGGAATAATTTCGTCGCTAACTGTAGGTTTGAAACTTGATGCACCGTAAGAGTTGAAATGTTTTGACGACAGTATTTTAGGATCCTATTCAATGGTGTGTGAATTTGTTTTTGATATCAAACACAGCGATTACAGAGATGAAAATATATCATGATGTATCGAAAGTTTCTAACATGGACAGAAATCCTTTCTGCCTTTCAACAAGAACTTTGCAGCTGCACTCGTAACGATCGATTAATGTATAATTCTTTGACCGCACCAATTTTGATATTGAGTTTTTTGCTACATAAAATTCAATAAAAGCGATCACACAGCCCTTCTATAAGATGTTTTGCTAAACTTCGATATAACAAAGATTTATCATTCACGTATTTCCTCCGGTAAGTATTCCATTCTCCAACCCTCCCTTGATGTGAAGCTCAAGTTGTAAAATTTATAAAACCCAATGTTGGGAACAAAAAGCAAATCAAGGAAATGACATTTTAGTGAAATAACGTTCATTAACATTGAACAGCACCATCGGTCAGTTTGAGTCCATTTCTGCGAAATAAACTGACCCTGTATATAACAAGTCAGAATCACTGAAACATAAAAATAGTGAATTTAGAAAAAAATATTGGAAAAAAATGGCAGACAAACAATGATAGTATATTAGGTAGTGGTTGAATTGCTATATTCATACCAGTTTAAGTATTGTTTTACCTAAATGCATCATTGGGTCATTTTTACGGAGGAATACTTCAAATAATTATAAACATACTCACGACCAGCATTAAATAATCCACGATAATCAAGTCAAAGTTCTTGGTTCGATTGATGAAGTCCGTAAAGGTAGGTATTTTTAAGGCGGTCTTAGTGCTATTTTCGATCGCCTCGAATATTTTGGTGACTGTGGTGTAGGTATCGTCCGCCAGCTGCGTTTTAACCGAATATTCGAGGTGGGATTCGAGGTATATGCAGGTTACGTTGGGGAGTTGGAATCGGTCGCGCTTGTTGCATATCATATGAACCTGCAATCATATAATACACGTTTTAAGTACTTTTTGAATCTACAATGCTCACCAGCTTGGTCGACTGGTGAGCGAATCTGCTTGCGAGCGGAAAGACCCGGGTTCGAATCCCGCTGCCGACATGGTTGACGCGGCTAGAAATACGGCATGGGACTTGGGTAAAACAAACGAATAATTATCGAAGTAATTATCCGACCCAAGAATGGGCCAGAAGGTTCGTTCCTATTGCCTAATTCTATTCTATTCTATTCATCAAAGCAAACACAATTTTAGCAGGTGTTCCGTACCTGAGAGTTATTTTCACTCATTTGGTAATGCAGTACTTGTGAAATTGAACGTACAGCATCGTCTCCTGCCATGGGAAGATTTAAAGTGACACGGAGATCAGAAGAAAAACACCCTTATCTACTTTCGAGACTATCTTTCCACGTAACAATTGTTTACCTGTTATAGTACCATGTTTGTTGGAGTGCCATATATGTTTTATTGCCAATAAATAAGTATATGCTCTACAATACTATTTACTGAATAATTTTGAATTGAATGACGCGTGTTCTACTACACATGAAGCTGCTGATGAGTACAAAAGGCGAACCATACTCAGTTAAAAGCTTAAAATCCATTTAAGCGCTTCCAGAGAAATATTTATCAATATTTTTTATGAAATTCACATAAAATATCTCATATTTTTTTCATTGAACAATGGGATTATCTACTTATATTATAGACAGTGTATCTCCATCTGTCTCTTTCTATCCCTCTATCTCTCTATCTACATTTCTTCCGATCTATTTCTGAAGAAAATTATTGAACTGAAATCAGAACGGGTATACATGTATTATAAGCATGGTATTGTGGATACCAAAGGCACCGGATAACTATACAAAACTCCATTTTTCCTGTTATTAGCCTTCTTCTCCTACAAAACTGAAATGAATCGCCCGGATCACACTACAAGTGAATCCATCGACGAGGCTAGTTTCCGTTGCGAACAGAAGTTTCACGTCCACCAATGAGCGAACAGGACAACGGAAGTGAATATAGTGATGAGGTTAGGGCTCGCTATGACCGGAAGCGCCAGTCAACCAATAAACGGTCTTGCTGAGGCAGTAGCGCCCAGTCAACCGTAGTAAATAAAGAGGCTTCAGCGCTCTGTTTTACACACTCTCTACCAACTGCTTTCAAAGTCAACATCTGCAAAAGAACTCTCACCACCTGAAGAGCTCATCTCACAGCTAACAGTAGAGCGAAAGGAGGAGAAATCAGCCATCCTGTTTGCAGACAGGATGGGCTCCAACAACCCATGCACTAACAAGAACTGTACGCTTTCCAACTATACACGTCCCAGCACTCTACCGACAAAATGATGACGTCAAAACGTGCGTGGTGAAGAAAGAGGAATCAAGAATTAATATAACATTCAAACGCCTACATACAAACTATTGAACTCATTCTGTCGTTAATTGCCTTTACTCCTATTGGGTTCCTCGACAGTCCCTTCCTCCCTCAAGCGCTCACTCCGAGTAAGATAAAAGATAAGGATATTCAATGTATGCTCGTATAGAACAGATGTTTGAAGTTTGGGACGGAAAAATTATATTAGAGAGATCACTATAGAACCATGTTATCAGTAAATAAGACACAGAATGGAAGATCTGTATGTATTCAAGAACAATATTCATTTAAAACACAACTAGATAGCTCTCATGGAAATTGCATGGTTTAGATTTGACTTATTTGAAGTTATTATAAAGACGAAAGTATTAAAGATTTATCATGAATTGTTGTGTTTTGTTATATTCTTTACCATCGGTTTTATATGTTTATTTCTAGGTTTTTGTTTTTAGTTGGATAAGTATAGTCCCTGCAAGGATATCAACTATCATAGCATACATGCCCCACTTCAGAACTTGATGGAAATTATGTTGTCTGTACGGAAACTTTTTTATTTTTTGTAGCGCGCAGCAATTTGGCAACAGGATGTTACATGAAGGATCACGGTAGCTCAGAGCAAGTAATTCAAATTACCTCGTGTCCTCTGGATGCTAAAGCCACCATCAAGGGCGCTGCCGTCATAACGTGGCTAGGGTAAAACATCGGCAACAGGAATAAAAATTTGTGATGTTCTTTGGGTGGCTTCACTGAGCTGTTGAAGAAAGTGGGCTGTAGGCCTGACACCAGCGTAGCTGTAGCCAGCAGGAGTAGAACCTGCTGAATGACGGCAGAAAAATAACATTTTAATGAAGTGAGAAGTAAAACAAGCTTCCAAATTGTAGGGTAGGGTAAGATTAAAAAGTCAATTTTAGATTATGACAGAAAAGTCTATTACAATATGGACTCGTTGAGAATGTACTTATGTGGATGATCTTGGTAAGCTGGAATACAGTACCATGTGCGGTAAGATATGCATTTATGTTTAATATAGTGAAAATTATAATAATAATATTATATGGTATTATAATATTATATTATATTTTATTGTATTATATTATATCAATATATTATATTATAATAATTAAATATTATTTAATATCATTAATGTCTTCTTCCTTTTTCGTCGTTTCAGACGGTCTTGTTGTGAATAGTGTCACAATTGATAAAAATAAGTTCATAGCAAGTTGGAAAGGAAGAATACATAATTTACAAATGCAGTGCACCATAAAGTTATCAAAAAAGAAAACTGAAGTATTTGTGAATTAAATATCATGTAAAGTTCGCAAAAAGGTAAAATGTAAAGTTTGCGACTGAAGTGAACTATAAATTTGTTGCTAATGAAGTGTATTGTAAAATTTGCAAATTTCGTATAAAACCGAATTTGCGAATAAAGTACAATGTAGAGTTCTCGTACAAAGTAACATGTCAAATTTACATACTTGAGATATATGGTTTGCTTGAAAGGCCATGTGGACCAGTCCAACTAACATGAGTATACGCGAGTAGATGAGAATGTATATAACAATAAATTCAACATACAATCATAACTTTAGTACGTAACAATAACTTCAATATACAGGAATCACCTCAACATACAAAAATAACTCCAACATACAATAATAACTTCAACGCACAACAATAACATCACTATAAAATAATGACTTCAACATACACGAGGCTCAGAGTAAGTGAAATTTTCCAGTAACGTGAAATTGAGTTTCTTAAGCGAAGTTTAGCAATAAAGTGACTCATGAGTTACTTACATATATCATAAAAATTACAAAACACCATGCAGAGCTACTTTTTCAGCATCAAAGTTTATTTTTGGATGCACATTATTATTTTTTGATATCCTGTTTACGCACCTGACTAATACAAATGTATTTAGAAAATAAACAGATACCTTAATCCCGCAAAGTAGTGCCATGTCTCAGCTTATCAGCTTCCTTTTCAGCTTTGAGCAGGAAGTATTGTAATTATTTCTGAAATCAAATACTTTATTAATAAATAGTTGGTACAACTACATGACGACAGTTGATAAATTATAGCGAAAATTACATTGCCTACCGCAACTTTATATTACGTTTTGTTAGAAATTCCTGTTTGAACAGCAGTCATAGCGTACTAAAGTTCTCTCACAAACCATAATCAAAAATGTTACCAGTCCCAAAAAGTAAGAACATCAAAATTGAGTGCCTTATACTTCTCATTTCATGGTAAAATTGTGCCCAAAAATAAATTGCTGCGTGGCAGTCAGTCAGTGTACCTGTTCTTGAGGAAACAAGTTTATGTTCGATTTTTATTGCTCCTAAAATATCTTAAAACCGGACGTATTTTTTGGTACACATAGATTTTAAATGAGTAGTAGTGATCCTTGACGGTGAGAGGTGGAAACTGAGATGCATATAAGTTTAACTCAATTCCTGCATCCCTAATTAACTGTCATCAATTCAATAGACATATGGAGACTAACTGTCATGAATTCATTAAACGTATGGAGACAAACTGTCGTCAATTCTATAAGCGAATGGGGAACCACCTGTCATCAATTCGATTCCACTATATAATAATTTGTTTGTTTGTAATGATAATAATACACTGGAAATCACTGAATAGTCGGTGTGTGTATTTCTTAACCCTTAGCCCCTGGTATAATAGTTTCACACGTGGGATATGAAGAATATTTTTACAACTGGTGCTGATAAAAAATCTTTAAATTGTTGGAAAGAATTATATATCAAAATTATTGAAGAAGAAGCTCAAGCTTTTCCCAATAGAACACATTATTCATTTTCAATTTTTTTCTTTTACCGTTCAATTTAATTCCAATATTCAAATCAATCAATCATTCATTCAATAATTTGAATTTCAATCTCCAAAAGATTTTTTGGAACTCATTTCATTTCTATTCAACTACATCAAACAAAAAAACCAACACAAGCATTTCCAAAATTTGTTTCTAAATTGCGTTTTTTAGACATCAAAATCTTCTTTCCTAGACGCAGGTCAAAGATTGGGCCTGACAACAGAACAATGAAATGATAAATTATGGAGAGCGTTATGGCTTCCTTGGTATGAAATGGTCCGTGTTCTTTACTGTGAGCGTTGAGTTGTGATCAACCGAATCAAGAAGAAGGATCGGAAAATTTAGAAATTTAATAATTACTCCCCAAACATTTTTGAAACAAAGGATTACGGTGGACCTTATTTTTTCATAAACTTGAAAGTTCTCCGGGTTTTCAAATATTCTTTTTGAGGTAGAAAAACTGTGTCTGAATTATATGAGATACCGAAAAGTCCCGTTCGCTTTTCTGTACCCAAACTTTGGTGGAATCAAAAAGGTGGTGTTTACTTTGAGTTATTGGAGCATGGAAAAACTGTGACTGTAGACCTGTACTTTCAGCAAATCAAATGTTTAAATGCTTCATTGCGTAAAAAAATGTTCTGCTCTAGTGAACAGGATAGGAGTCATTTTGCAACACGATAACGCTAGACCCCATTCTGCCAAACAAACTCAAGAAAAAATAAAGTCAGATTGGGAAGTTCTTCCTCACTCTCCATACTCACCAGACCTTGCTCCATCAGATTATCACTTATTTCGTTCTTTAGAGCATTTCATCAGCGAAAAAGATTCACAAATATTCACGAGGTTGAAGCGGACTTTAATTCTTCTATTTCTTCCAGAGATGTTATTTTTTTGAGAAGAGGATTAAAAAGCTCCCTATTTGATGGACAAAAGTTATATGTATTGATAGGGACTACTTTGTTGAGCAATAGAGATTTTTTAGCAATATTTCTTTCAATTATCATTCCTAACAAAAATCAGGACGGAACTTTCGGTATCCCTGATATATTAAAGCGATCAGATTAATAAGGACCACCCGATAAAGCATATTATCCTCAGTTCAAACTTCACTCTGACCACTCTCAGCTATCCCCAAAATGGGGTCTGACCATAAATATAGAGAAATTTCCCCTTCTATTGAATCAGAATCAGACGCTTGCAAAAGTTGAACTATACAAGTCAGCCGCCAGCTCTCCACTGTTACCACAGTACAGTAAAGACTAAGAGCAGCACTTTCAATTTTAACGTCATGGAATTATGTGAGGGGTGAGGGGTGTGGAGGGTGTCAGTGACGTACACGCGTCAACCAATCATGGCGCACAAGTCAGGCCAACGGTCACTTTGTCAAATTTATGCTGTTTTCAAAGCAATAAAAAACATTGGGAAACAGCTTGAAACAATGGTCTAATGCTGGTCGGCGCATTTGCTACCACATAAATACATATAATTTAGATAAGAATTACGAGATGTAATAAAGTGCAGGGGTAGAATTAAACAAACAATGCACATGCGCATAACAAAATTATTATGAATATCTTATTTTTCTCTTTAATTTGATTGTAGCTCCGCTTCAACCATTGAAATTCCATTTTCATACTCACAATGATAAATTGAATAAGACACTCTGGGATGCTCTGAGTCTCAGTTCATGCATAATAGAAGGTGCAAAAATAAATTCATCAGTCGTGATATTCGCTATGAGAATACGATGAATTAAAACCAAAAAATTATGATTCTCACATTACAGAGAAGTGTATAATTTTCTAGATCGAGTAACACAGAAAGGAGTTTTAGTCCAATAAGTTGAATTCTGTCATTTTTCAATTATTTTTCTTTCAAACTACGTAACAGAAAAGTCATATGTACTTGTTCCATAAATGTTATTATTAAGTGAGGTTCATGAATACTATATTAGACGGGCTTATTAATTTTGACATTGAACCTCCCAGGCCCACTTCGTTGTTCTAGTGTTAAATTGGTTTAAACGTCGCTCATGATGATATATATCGTGGCCGAGTGGTTAGAGTCCTTGGTACATGGTTTGGAATGCTCAGTAGCGCAAGTTTGAACCCACTCGTGGCAGTTTTTTGTGTCATATGGGCATTTGTTGCCCCGCCCCTTCAAAAAATTGACCAATCAGCGCCAAGACACAATCATTACGTCATGGATCACGTTCACGCCTGAAAACCGTTGTTGGGGTGGTCATTGCCAACCCCCATCTGCCCTTCCTTTTCTTTACTGTACTGTTGTCACACTTCAGTTGCTGCACATGCTGGACGCTGGGGCTTCCTGAGAGTTTAATATACAAGAGAGAGACAAAAAGCCCTGGTTAATAAACCATAGGGCATCAAGGCCACGGTAAATTAACCAGAGGGCCTCAGAGCTGTGGCAAATTCGGGAGGATGGAAATGATAAGAGAGAGAGAAAAAAAAAAGATAAAAGGCTAAGACGAAGAGAAGTTGAAGAAATGATAGAAGAGGGAGAGAACGGGAGACAAACTGAAGAAGAAAGGAAAGAGAAAGCGAAGAAAATGGGGAGAGATAAGGGAAATAAAAGTCGTTTATGCTATAAGAAGTCAGAACAGTGCATGTTAAAATTCGGGTGTAAAGCAGTAAAGGTGAGCTACATATTAGAATTAAAAATGCGAATCAGGATAAAACTCCAAATTGTAATTTTTGGGTGGTCGCTCAGTGTCATGTGAATATCATCGTAAATTTTCAAATAACTTGAACAATATTTATGATAAAGTTGTGTTATGGTCAATTATCGCTGCGTTCTTCCTCTTTAGCAGCCACCGTGGTCGAGTGGTCTGCGGCCCGTGTTCTCTGCTTCATGTAGAAAGACCGCGGGTTCGAACCCGGCCATGGACACGAGTTGTTTCTCGTACGCCGCGCCGGGCACTCAACCCGCTAAGCACTCAACTCCCCGCCCATGAAGACGCCCATCAACCTCCTGGGATCGTCGCATGGAGCTCACCATCACCCTTACTCTTAGAATGTTAACCTTAAGAATTTGAAAAACCAATGTACTAATGTCTATGTACTGTGTACTCGATTGGAAATAAAGATTGCTTGTTTTTTGTTTGTTTAAAATGTTGATGGCTCTTTTTATCCACATTTACTATTTAAAATAAAAAATACCCGTTTTAATATCCTATCAGTTAGTTTGAAATCAACTTAATACATGCAGTTTTTCTGCTTATTTTATAAGTTGTATTTCACTGAGGATTAATGCCCATCAGAAGCAAAAAAAAATAATTAATGTGCAACGAAAAAATTGATTGTGCTATCGCTTGAAGACAAAGACCACCACGTTTATGATAGTGAATTCTTCCCAGGTTGAAAAAATACGTAAATTGCCATTCATCCATCAAAACTTCTTTGTAAAAACATAGGGGCAAGTAAATGTAAAGTTTGGTGAGAGGTATGTAATAAAATTGATGAATATATAAGTGAATTTTATTCCGATACATCACAGAGTACAGTATAAATCTACAGCACAAGGAATTGGGTTTTTAATCCTAACGCTAACGTCTTACAGCTTGTGGTAACGCTATTGTAAATCCTTACGTGGTAGGTATTCTACGCAAAGTAGGTGATATAAGAGCGATGGAAATGATTATTCCCTTTAGCCTCAGATTAAAATTACAAATTACAAGGTACATCTTAAATTACAACAAAGCGGCAACTTCGGAAGAATTTGCATTCAATATAATGTTATAGTTTGAGTTCCCAGCATTAATATGAGTCAGAATGGAAATTTAAGTTCTAATTTATAATTTACTGGGCTACAGATCAGTGTGGTGTGCTGTTGACCAATAAAATTTGATTATTAGAATGTGGCTTGGTTTACTGGAAACCAGTTCTGTCCGAGTAGGTAAAACTTATGAAGTTTCGAAGGACTTCCCATGAAGTAGTTTCTTTATGGTATTCCCCTATAAAAAATGACTACAGCATATGCTAAGTTACTCCATTGCCGTCATTAACGACGTGAACCATGAACAAAGAATAAAAAGATGCAAATGAAAAAAAAAGAAAATAATACAATTCGAAAAAAGTTGATCCATGAAATTTGTTACAACATTGTTTTTGAAAATGCTTCGTTAAAAAATCGTTAAGTAGTTGGTATTCTATGCGAATTAAGTGATACAGCAGCTGTGTCTACGACTATACCTATTGAAGCAAAACATTAAAATAAAAGTAAACTTAAACTGCAACCAAACGTTGTCACTGAAACAAGTCGTTTACCATATGATGTTATAGTTTGAGTTTCCAATACTTGGGCTAAAATCTTGAAACTTTGATTTGTGTCTTCTGGTTCACCGGTCGAAACTTTAGTGTGAGGACGATCCATAAATTTAATTAAAACATAAGTTAACTGAAAACTCCATCGCTTTTAACAACACCGGAAGTGACGTATAAGAAAAAAGATTAAACAAACATAGGTGCAATGCAGCAGACCATGTACCATCAACAGGATTAACGCATGGCGCCTTTGCCTAACATGAACATTCTTCTCAAATAACGGAATATACGGCGTTAGAAAAAATACTGTCCGCCTATTTTGGCTCAGCAGAGCATGTATTTAAAAAATGTCGCACAGGAATGGGACGGTAAAATTATGTTCTTTTAAAGAAAAATCTTTTCTCAAGCTTAGTTTGGAATTTGATATGAGCAATGTAGTAATTACATATTACTATGAGTAGTGTACTGTGGTTAGATTGGGACGCATTGGTTTACGTTGCCGACAAGTTCACTCACTTAGTGATGGCAGGAGGCATGGTGTCCGCGAATTTTATCCTGTTTGTGACGCAAGGGATCAGGTAGACCGACGGACTGACTGACTTGAACTGGTAATCCCCTCAAACTTCTACATCATTGCAGCATGTCCCTACGAGCTTATACGAGTGTTTATATCTTGGATACTAGATTGAAATGAAGTTTATTTCCTTTCCTTTGTCGTGCGAAAGTGTCGTGTGTCGCCGGTGAGCTCACTTGGTCGACATGGACTGGGATGAAGCATTTGTTATCAATAGACTAGACAGTTCCCGTGGCAGTTCCACGGTTAAGATTTTGCTAATATGAAATGTATTAAATGTATTAAAGAAAATTTACGACCAATTATTGTTTTCTAAATGAATATTTTTCTTTAATACATATATAGAACTTCCGTTTTCTATCTAATCTATCGATAATATGGCCTAGATCAGCGGTCCCCAACCTTTTCATCGACGCGGACCGTCAACTTTCGATAATTTTACCGCGGCCCGCTGAGAGAAGCCGAAAGAGGGAAGAAGAGGCACTTTGATGTTTTTGATTGTTTTTATTTAATGATTCTAAATTTATTGTACTCAAACATGCTTTCATAATAGAATGCAATTAATGAAAAAAATGATAGTAAAGCCATATACCATTTTAATCCACTCGAACCGTAAATCAATGAGAACCCTGAGCTTGTTTCTCTGCAACGAGACGGTTCCACCTGGGGGTAATAGGAGACATTGCCACCCGAAGTGTGTTGCTTATGTCCAGTTTACTCCGTTGTTTGGTTTTGGTTGCTGTCACTGCAGAAAACTCCGTTTCACACAGGATGTCGGAAATGCCGATAGGAATTTAAGTGCTGTGGTGGCAATATCAGGGTATTCCACCATGACTTTAATCCAGAACACTGGCAGAGTTGTTGTCTCGAACGTAGTTTTACGGCTTCCGTCATTTGCAATCTCCATCAGTCGATATTTTTCTTGCACTGAAATGCTAGATTCACCTGGCTTGTTGACAAATGGGTCGCGGATCCATTCCTTACCCGTTCGTGGGTCTTTTGTTGTTGGGAAGAAGACACTCTAACAATTGTGTCTCAATGTCTTCGGCTATTTCCTCAATACGCCCAGTCACAGTGCTAGCCGACAAAGTCACATGTGCTGTCTTTTTAACAGCAGCTTCTCCTAGCAGCTCAAGGCAAATGTCTTTAGTGAAAGGCAAGATCAATTCTTCACCGATAGTAAATGGCTTTTTAGCCTTAGCAATACGGTTAGCCACCAAATAGGATGTTCTCAGCGCATTCTCCGTCATTGATGAGGGGGCCCTTAGAAATTCCATCTGTCCTTCGTAATCCCGTTTTTTTCTTTCAAAATACTCCAGGGGCTTGTCCTTTAATCCAGGGTGCTTGGCGTCTAAGTGGCGAAGCAGTTTTGAAAATTTCATTGCTTCATTAGAGAGCCGGTTACCGCAAACTATACAGAGCGGGGTTGGTGTGTTTGAATCACCTAACTCGATGAATCCATATTTCAAATAGGACTCACTGTATTGTCTGTTAAAACCTTTATGTTTCTTCATTGTTGGAGGCTCTTCTTTTGTCTCTGCACTGAGCCCTTTATTTTTCGTTAAGAAGCTTTCTAACGACGTCTGTTTTTCACTCATTATTGTGGGTTAAATTGAGAGCTTAAATGACCGAAATGTAATCTGGAAAATAAAAAAATGTTAAAATGAAGGAGTACATATAGACGCAAAAAGGGCCAAAATAAAACACAATATATACGCAGTCCGGCTGCGTGTATAAAGGCCCGTCCACACTATCAATCTTTCCGGCAAATTTCATGTTTTTCAACTCTCCTCGCACACGAACACATCTTGCGAACGGGCGGATTTCGATGTCTTCGTGTTTTCCAAACGGTAAGAAAACTCTGAAACACAATCTTTTGTAGAAAGAGCAAACAGTCGCTTGTTTATTTATTCTCGATGCTGTTGTGGCTCGGGAACTGCTTTATGAATATTTGATTTAACGCGAAAACGGTTATTTGGTGATCTATTTACTTGCATTTGATAATAGCTTACATAGCCATATGAGGCTATTACGAGGGTGGATCCAAAAATAAGGTTCCAATCAATTTTACAAATAGACAACATTGTTTATTCTTATAGAAATGCACAATGTTTGAAAGAAGACACTGCTCTATTTTGCGATAGAATCGTCATCTTTTTCTACGCATTTTTAAAACGGTGCCCCGATTTCTGTATCCCAATGTCGTAGGACCCCGGTGCTAACCCGTTGAAAAAGCGACCTTTTGACAATCTCAGGACTTTTTGACAAACTGTGGGTTGACTGTCATGCTCCACCTAGCGTACAGTTACTGCCTCCTACATCAGAGGCAGCGGTACAGTCCGGACCTCGCACCTAGCGATTATCACCTGTTCCCGAAGTTAAAAGAACACTTGAGTGGCCAACGCTTTCGGAGCGACGATGAAGTCAAGGACGAGGTGGAACTCTTCCTCAACCGGTTGGCGCCTGAGTTCTACGACATTGGGATACAGAAATTTGAGCACCGTCTACAAAAATGCGTAGAATAAGATGACAATTAGGTCGAAAAATAGATCAAAGTGTCTTCTTTTCGACGTTGTACATTGCCATGAGAATAAACAATGTTGTCTATTTGCAAAATTGATGAAAACCTTACTGTTGTATCTACTCTCGTAAACTAAGGATTAGTTAATTTAGAATAAATAGTAGCTGGCAACTACATAAATAGTAGCTGGCAATGAAGATCGATGGTTTCAGATTTTTCGAACACAGGTAAAAACGTCATTACTAATGTAAAAATAACACCTAGGATGATTAACAACTGCCAAGAATAAAAATTCTACACTAGCATACATCAACTCAATACACGTATTCCAGGAGCAGTGTTGTTTGTTTATATTCTGCACTTGTACAACTTCATGAGGCCGAGAACACAGTCTGGACACTATTCAGAAGAGTTTGTGTTCTGGTGTGTTCATGATTGAAAGAGGGTTTGATGGAGTGGATGCAGCTTAACAAGCACTGTAAAACATGAGAAAGTACCGGCAAACAGAGAGAAAAGCGTCACATACCTTTTCTCTACCACAGCTACAACGCCATTGCTCTGCCGCTCGCAGCCGCTCAGCTGAGTCGGCACCTGGCTAACCGTTAAAAAAACAATCTTTATTTCCAATCAAGTACACAGTACATAGACATTTAGTACATTGGTTTTTAAATTCTTAAGGTTAACATTCT
>VCRD01003425.1:46737-61783 GCA_006783055.1 Trinorchestia longiramus
CTTCAACATTCAACAATCACTTCACCACAGAACAACAGCATCAACATGCAATAATAACTTCAACATACACGAGGCTCAAAACAAGTGTAATTTATATTTTATTTATTTATTCAATTATAATTCACGAGAAATTTTATGCATCTGAAAAATATCACTCACAAATGTTTTTACTCGAAAAATGAAACGCAGGAAAAGTGGATGCATTTTTTCATGCTTCTTTGAAAGATTATAAAATATGTTCATAAATACGATTGAATAATTGTGAAAAATTTGTATCATCGGGATAGAGATAATGCCGAAATCCTTCATGATTTACCTTACTTACAGACAAAAATCGTATTATTGGGGATATAAAATATTCAAATAATCATAAGCAGTTTAATGATAATTATCAAAAATTATTAATTTTTTCTTCATCCTGGGAACACAACGAAACTTTTTAATTTATCCAAGATTTTGAAAAGCAATCATTTGGGAAAACACAATTAAATCCGAATAATCGACTTCACTGCTGATCTTATAATGATCCCAGCAACGTAAGCAAATCTATTCTGATTAGTCATATTGATGACTTAATAATATGAAGCAAAAAAAATAGGAAAACCTACTGATTTACAATATTTTGTGGGTAAGAATTTTATCTATTATTATTAGCACATGAAGAATATTTGGGGATGTGCAAAATTTTTCATATTTGCAGGCAAAATTAGGCGAACACCAGCATGAAATTTTGACTTAATTGTTGTTATTAATTTACAATCGAGCCAAGGACTACTATAAACAGGACGTGCACCGCCATATAGCTGACTACGCTAGCGGAGGCCATTGCATTCTTAGTAACATAACATTTTCTATCGGACAAATTGATCAAAAATTACTTCTTTCAAGTTATAACAGAGATAATAAGGTTTTACAATGAATTTTAAATGGTTTAAAGCACTGTAATGCTTTGAAATACCAATTTTAACCGGACTTAAGATGTATTATTATATGAGCTTAGTGGCCACTTTATAGAAAGCCGAGTTCCTGCAGTTTTAGACTTTACAAATTGATTATAGTTAAACCTTTTCCAATGCAAACAACCAAACATACAAACATTCAGGCATATAAACAAACAGACATAGAAGCAAAAACCTACCAAACTGCAGCGATTAGTCAGCCAACCGGATCTTCTTGACAGAGGTCTGAAGAAGGACTACATTCTTTTGCTAGTCTTTCTCTGAGGGGTTGACAGCAAATTTGATGGGTTGACAGCAAATTGAGTGAGTAGTAGTCGTCAGAATACTGCCTTTCTTTGACTCGTACAGTTCCTTGACGTCTGCAAATGATACCGTGTTTCATTGTCAAGACTGATCTTCTAGCGGCCTAGCCCTTCTCACTGATCCAGTTGTTGCAGATGCAGTTGTTCAACAGATGTAGCTCCAATTGTTTAGCTCCAGTAGTTTAGCAGATGTACTGTGTCAAAAAGGAGAAACCAGACACGCTCGTTGTCAAGAGGATGCTTGGCTGTGGCACTGCAATCACCTAGTGATTAGAATAGAAGTGGCCTTGCAGTCTCGGTTGTTCTCGGTTATGCCACTCAGCAACCCTCCAGAAAATGAAACAGTTGGGCGAATCTGTACTTCATCTACCAAGAGAAACACATTCTTCTGCTGCAGTGTCTGGACTTTGTCAAATGTTTCCCTCAGCAACTGGTCCTTGTCAATAGATGAAGTGATGTACTGCAGCTTACGTTTGCATGGCAGCACCGAAAAGTTTCTGAGCTGTTCATAATTACCCTTTGGGTATAATTGAAGAGCAAAACAATAATCATTCATGGTAAACTGCTTCTGTAATAAAAGTTCCAACTGATGTGTCAAAAATACCAACTTTTTCTCCTCGGTGTGGACACAGGCTGATGTGTGAGCTTGATGAAGAGTGACAACATTTTGGATCGTTTTGTCAAACGGGATGTCATAGTGCATTGCCAAGCGCACAGTTTCGTCGAACTGAGCTTACGATCTCAAACCATTGTTGGGATGAAGTGTCTTAAACAGTGGTACACTAATGCCGTTCTTGAACGCACTGAGAGTTAGTGGGGATCTCAAAGTGGGCTTGTTTTCGACAATCACAGACAGGCTGCACTCACTGAAGTAGCAGTTTATGGACAAACACACAAGCCTTTCTTTCGATCTTGAAATAATCAATTTCGTATACTGCTTCTGCATGTTACGTTCAGGTTTGAAAGCATCAAATGAAGTAATCTTATCCTTCTGAAGAAAATACCTCAGTTGTTTGTCTTTAACTTTCGCCGGGCGAGGTGCAGGTTTTGGAGATGGCAGACATGAAGTAGGCACATTGATGATACTGGGAGGGATTTTATTTGTTCACACAACCCCACACTTGTTCAACATTTTTAATACATATAATTAGCAATAAACTTTGTAAACAAACAGCATCCACTTAGAAATGCAGCAATGTGCCTCGAAACAAACAACAATGTCCGATTCAAACCGAGCGACAGACTACGACAACGTTCGCACTATGACAGATGGAGGATAACTGAACGCAGTGAACTGGCCTCCGCTACCGTAGACAGCTACATGGCGGTGCACGTCCTATTTATAGTAGTCTTTGACTCGAGCACACATGAGAACAATGTACCTTAATGTTTTTCCTTTACATTTATGCTAAAATGTTAAGCAAAAACAAGGATAAGGTGTGTTCTAATATTACGACTGCTATACTGGATGACGATGTTAAGTGCACCATGAGAAGCACCCATATACTGCGATACACAATGCACTCAAAGTAATTTGGTGGTAAGACACGATCACCCTAAAATTTGAATGCTGATTGTTTTGTCTGCAGGAATCAGTTGTGCTTGAAGTTACTGGTACATGGTACACGTGCAACCGACGATGAAAAACTGGAACCATTGATGCTCCCTCTGATCAATGGTCGCCTCTATCTCGGATCTAAGGATATTGTCAGTTCAAACTACACAGTAAACCAAATTTTGCTCAGGTATTTCAATGAGATCTGCTTCAAAGCTTTAACTTACCTTGGCTAAGGGTTGTCTTGGTCTGAAGATGAGACCTGGGACTGGGACTTGAGTTGGGTAAAGTCCCACAGGTCCGTCCAGAGCGGAGCTAGTTGTGAGTAGATGAAGACTAGCATTGCGTTCTACCTCGAAGTACGAAGGAGCATCCGGGAATTGTTTCGAAATCTGATTGAAGAAACAATTTTTTTACCAAAATAAGCTTTTTGTAGAGTAAAATGTCGATATTCAACTAAGTAGCTCAGATTGCACACAATTATTGAACCTCAACAATAAAGCTAAAAACAAATCTCTAAAGTTCCCATCCAGTCATAAAATTATTTTTTTTACAGTTGGGTGTGACATTACAACTAAAATCTAAATTCTTAGAGATGAATATTATGAAAGTTTTTAAGTTAAATAAGTTTCGGGCCATAGTTTCAATCAGAAGTTGAACAGAATTGCTTTAAAGTAAAACATACATTTTCCGTAACACATTCGTGACAAACGTAGGTCAACAATTGTCTGCGATAATGAACGTATTTCGAGTAAGGATTCTAAAACGGTACCTAGCTAAGAGTTTCTTAAATATCTATGTTGAATTAATATAAGATAATTGTGGTGAAGCATGTCATGAAGCATACGTTTCATGGAGCATGTTATGAAGCATATGTATGTGCTTCATATATAGGGTCTCGGCATTCAACGCGCTGGAACAGCGCCGCCTCGAGCTTCCGACTAAACAACTGATAAAGCCTCACAGCACAGGCTCAACAACGGCACATTCAGAAAGAGTGTGAGAAAGCACCAAGCCACAGCAAATAAAACAAGAGATGAAGGCATGCGATATAAAAACGGGCTATACTCACAGAAGCAAGAATTAGGATCCTAAGCTTGGCAAGGGAAGGGTTAACCTATCGAGATGTGAGGATAGAAGTGTCTTGCGCCTTAAAGGGTTAGATATAATAGAATGAGGGTTAGTTAATCAAGGGGAGTTAGAGTAAAATTATCACACCGATCAACGACAGTGGGTTTCACACGTGTGCTTAAAGTGTGCATTAAGGGACTATTCAATTGTGTAGCACCCGTTGGAATGCAACTAAACTATTGGCGTGTTATGGGAAGAATAGCGGGATTTATTTAAGGTGTCAATTGCGAGTGTCAACTTGTTATACTCTCCTCACCAGTGTTGTGTCTCCAGTAAATGACAAGTACTAATTTTAACACTATGTCAATATAGATGAATTTAGAGATGGGATGAATTTCATATTTTTGATCTGAACGTTTCATTGATTTTAATTGTTCCGTGTGCAGCTATTCAGCTATTCCAAATGCAATTAACCTGTTAATGGTTGATCTGTTTAATAAGGCATCGTACTTGTGGTTCATCTGCCAAAATTTGCTAGATTGCTTGCATTTCCCAATCTGTGATTATAAGATTATATTAATTATATTACATTTCAAACATGCGAAGGATTGGATTCCCTTCAAGTGCAATCAATTACACAATAATTGTAAATTGTGTAATTTACAATTTTTAATTGAAAATGACGAAGGGACAGCATGCAGAAAAACCATGCATTGAAACCAAGATTAATTATGAGAGAGAAAAAAACTTATTTTCAAGCAATCATTGTACAATTGAAAGTAGGCAAAACATTTCCAATTCAATATTTAACCAATTTAATAAGAATTTAACATATAATTCCGTATCGCCACATAATCACACAATTTTCATACATTAAACTCATACATAAACTTTAGTAATCTAAGTGCCTAAATTTTCGACTGATGGCAACTTGACATCTACTGTACATTTTAATGAAAAATACATTCAGTGGCTGGTTTACTTACCAATCTTATCGCAATACTATTGGCATAGCATTTGAAAGCGAAGTACATAAACGTATTTCCCAAGTTTTTGAGACGATCTAACAGAGAATAAGGCTTTGGGAACTCCACCGTGCCGCAATTGAAATGTGCAGGACTCTGAACGTTCCCGAAAACAGCACTCTGAGCTGGTTCCAGGGTTGTAGTGCTGATGATCCCGTAAGTTCTACCGTGAAGAAAAGGATACACCATCTGCCAGAGGTTAAAATGGGGCTTAGGAATGACTTGTAGTATGTGTGAGGTCATATCAGACCTATATTTTATCCTACTCTTTAATACCAAGTCATTATATCTGCAACCATCTCCTGTAAAGTGTTCTGACACTATGCAATCCAAGAATATAGTGCCGCAGTAACAGATTGCCTTGCTCAATTAAATGGACCTTACATTAGCGATTTACTCTTTAAATCAAGATGTTAAACCCATGCGACACGGAACCGTCGGTAAAAGACAAATGGGACTAAATAAGACTGACAACAATAAAAATAAACAGCAAGAAAAAAGTATAAATGCATCGTCCTTCATGGTTTAGTTCTTGCAACCATTGAAGAATGGAATAATTTCCCAGCACAAACATATTCAAATTTGATTGACGAGTGTAAAAATCATTTGATGAAATTTATCAAAATGAAAGATCATGCCATTGATTATTAATATTTCGATTATGTTCTCTCGTTCTACCTGCACGAATAATTTTGTCAAATAATTTTTTGAATAATGTTTATGTTTAATTATTTACATTATATCTAGAGTTCTGAAAACTGAGATCTACATATGTTTTCATATCGTGAATAATATATCAAAAGTTTGGAATCATACGAGCTTTAAATTCCAAGAAATTACTAAAACTATTGAACACTGGTGGGTGTAGTAATAATTTCGTTGCTAACTGTAGGTTTGAAACTTGATGCACCGTAGGAGTTGAAATGTTTTTCTAGAACAGTATTTTTTGCACCGTATTCAATGGTCTGTGAACTTGTTTGTGACTTTAAACACAATGATTACTGAGATGGAAATAAGGCATCATGATGTATTGAAAGTGTCTAACATAGACGGATATTCTTCCTGCCTTTCACTAAGAACTTTGCAGCTGCACTCCTAACGATCGATTAGTGTATAATTCTCTGACCACTTCAATTTTAATATTGAGTTCTTTACTACATAAAATTAATAAAAACGATCACACAGCCCTCATATAAAAAGTTTTGCTAAACTTCGATATAACAAAGATTTATCATTTACGTATTTCCTCCGATACGTATTTCATTCTCCAACCCTCCCTCGATGTAAAGCTCAAGTTGTAAAATTTATAAAACACAATGTTGGGAGCAAAAAGCAAATCATGGAAACGATATTGTAATGAAACAACGTTCATTAACATTGAACAGCAACATCGGTCAGTTTGAGTCCACTACTGTGAAATAAACTGCTCCTGTGCATAAAAAGTCAGTTATTGAAACATAAAAATAATGAATGTAGAAAATATATTAAAAGAAAAATGGTAGACAAAAACGACAGTATATTAGGTAGTGGTCTAATTTTTATATTCATACCTACAATCTTTATTGTTTCACCTAAATGCATCATTTGATCATTTTTACGGAGGAATACTTCAAATAATGATAAACATACTTACGGAAAGTAATACATAATCCACGATAATCATGTCGAACTTCTTGGTTTGATTGATGAAGTCCGTAAAGGTAGGTATTTTTAAGGCGGTCTTAGTGGTATTTTCGATCGCCTCAAATATTTTGGTGACTATGGTGTAGGTATCGTCCGCCAGCTGCGTTTTAACCGAATAATCAAGGTGGGATTCGAGGTATATGCAGGTTACGTTGGGGAGTTGGAATCGGTCGTGCTTGTTGCATACCATATGAACCTGCAATCATATAATACGCATTTCAAGCACTTTTTGAATCTACAATGCTCATCAAAACCAACACAATTTCCTCTGGTGTTCCGTACCTGAAAGTTATTTTCACTCATTTGTTAATACAGCACTTGTAAAATTAAGCGTACAGGATGGTCTCCTGCCATGGGAAGATTTAAAGTGACACGGAGATCAGAAGAAAAACACCCTTATCTACTTTCGAAATTGTTCCTTTCTACGTAACAATTACTTACGTATTGTATTACCATGTTTTTTGGGGTGCCATATTTGTTTTACTGCCAATGAATAAATATATGCTGTACAATATTATTTACTGAATAAATTTGAATTAAATGGCGCGTGTTCTACTACACATGACGCTGTTAGTGAGTAGAAAAGGAGAACCATACTCATTCAAAAGCCTAAAATCCATTAAATATATTAAACACAGAAATATTTATCAATAATATTATATGAGGTTTACACAAAATATCACTTAATTTTTTCATTGAACAATGGGATAATCTATTTATATAACAGACAGTATATCTCCATCTCCATCTCTCCCTCTCTATATCTCTTTATCTGTGTGTGTTCTTACTTCTATTTCTTCCGATCTATTACTGAAGAAAATTATCGAACTGAAATCAGAACAGGTATACATGTATTATAAGCATGGAATTGTGGATACCAAAGGCGCCGGTAACTATAAACAAACAGACTGTAGTGAATCGCCCGGATCACACTACAAGTGAATCCAACGACGAGGCTAGTTTCCTTTACGAACGGAAGTTTCACGTCGACCAATGAGCGAACAGGACAACCGATGTAAATCGAGTGATGAGGCTAAGGGCGGTTATGAAAAGAAACGCCAGTCAACTAATGAGCAGTCCCGTTCAGGCAGTAGCGCCCAGCAAACCGCCCTCTATAAGGAGGCTGCTACGCTTTGTTTTATGCACTGACGGATGTATGGCATGCTATGAGAAGCTCTCACAGCGAAGTCACGCAGAAGTCAGTTACTAGCACCAAGATTGTTGTTAGATTGCCGCTCCCTTTATTTTCGTAAATATCCCTTTTTTCCTAATTTTTCTGTGTCTTTTTCTAACTTACCGGTATTTTCCTAAGTCTGAGGTGTTGCCAGTCAGGAGTAGATATCCCTGTACCGAAAGGAACCAGACCGTGTGGGCAAACTCTATTAAGGTAGAGGGGAATTCCTACAAGTGGGGCAGGGACCCCTGACTGGATAATACTAAACCTGCTAGGTAGGCTAACCATAAACGTTAGGTATAGGTTGTTAGAGAAATAACTTCTTCATTTTGTTGTTCTTCCTAATTCATTTACCCTGGTACTCAGAACACTGACTAAACCACACTAGGGAACACGTACATAAAACACTTTCGAAATGCCTCGATTTGGGAAGCTCCTTTTGCGCTTCCTTCACTCGAGAGAATCACCGGACAAACCTTAAGTTTTTCAAACTATCCAAAAACCCTTAAAACTGCCACTGACCGGACTCCGTGAGGTAGGGTCCGGCTACAACGCGTTCACGGAGTTCGAGTCTGATATGGAGAAACTCTTAACCCAAAAGCCACAACAACAGTAACGTCTATTGGGCTTGAAGCTCAATTGCCTCCAAAAACCAGAGCCCAACGGCAAAATCAGAGCAGGCAAATAGACATTTGGATTGGAGGGAAGTCAGTGACAGAGTGTGGCGCTTAGGACTTAATATAAGTTACTTATCAACAACATCCCTGATTACCTAATCCGTATTATAAATAATTATCTCACAAATAGGATTGCAAAAATCAGGATAAATAATTACATAGGACCCAGTTTCGAAATAGGAAACGGGGTAGCCCAGGGTGGATGCATTTTACACACATGATTTACACACACATCTCCCATAAGAGACATAGCGTATCCAGATGACATTACTCAGATTATTTCGGAAGAGGCTCTGAAGGTAGAGTGAGAAGGACAACAGAACGAAAAATAGAAAACATTAATGACTTTGAAGACAAATGGAAAATCAAAACTAATCAAATTAAATTCCAAATAATACCTCTACTTATGAAAAAGAATGAGCTTGTAAGAGTTGGAAACGCTGCCTATAGTTACGATAAAACAGGAAAAATGCTTGGAGTTCTTATTAACACTCAAAGAGTTTTCACCCCTGCTAGACAAAGAATTAAATTAGCAAGGTATAAATTAAGAAGTTTATATAGATTAAAGGATTTAAATAGTAGCAACAAAAGAAAGTTATACAAAGCCTATGTAAAATCAGTACTAACTTACCCTGCCGTTCCACTCCACATAGCTCCAAAAACAACATTACGCAACATGCAAATACTACAAAATGACGTCTCCCGATTTATACTAGGAATCAGAAAAAGGGATCAAGTACCGTCAAGGGATATCCAGCGACTGACTGGCATTACACCAATTAATATATTTCTATTCAATCAATTAAAGAACATATACGAAAAAGTGAACAAATTTATCGACACACGGACAGAAAATTTGATTCATCTGGGTGACAATCCAACCAGAAAACTATTCCCCTCTAGCAGAACAGCACACGGAGTAGTTCCACAGGCCATAATATAAACACACCTCACCTCCGTGCCGGAAACGGCCTAATCTGTCGGGCCGGCCGGTGTGAAGGAAACAACACACACATATTGCAAAATATAGATTACATTTTCTAACATTACCTTCGTGGCCGCAACGGTCTGTATTGGGCACAGGCCGGCAACCACGCGGGGAGGAATTAAAACAAACATCCACTTCAATTGGATGACCCACAGTCACCGGGTAAAAAGAATTAGATGAAATCAATACCCAAATATTTTCAAGCTACTTCACAAATGACCACGGAACAACAAACTCTAGATAAAAAGCTTCATGGTAAACTGAATAAAATACATTACACAACCAACAGACACACTTTAGACTTAGCTGGAAGTGTCGGCTCTTCATTTTTCCTTTTTTCTCCTTCTCTCATCTTCTTCCTTTATCTTATTTCTACTTCTCGACCTGTTTTCTCCTACTATATTCTACCCCATCTGCTCTAAGGCTATCCAATCACCGGCAATTTATGAACTCTCTACAAACCACTTTCAAAGTGAACATCTCCACCAAAAACTCTCACCGCCTGAAGATCTCACCTCACAGCCAACTGTAAAGCGAAAGGAGAAGAAATCAGCCATCCTGTTCGCAGACAGGATGGGCTCCAACAACCACGCACTAACAAGAACTGCACGCGCTCCAACCATAAACGCCCCAGCGCTCAACCGGCAAGATGTCAGTACGCCAGTATTCGACGTCAAGACGTGCACGATGAAGACAGAGGAATCAAGCATTAATATAACATTCAAATGCCTACATACAAACTATTAAACTCATCCTGCTTTTAATTGCCTTTTCTCCTATTGGGTTCCTCGACGGTCCCTCACTCCCTCAGGCGCTCACTCTGAGTAAAATTAAAAATAAGGATATTCAATGTCTGCTCGAAGATAAGAGATGTCTGAGCTTTGGGACTGAAGTGACATCAGAGAGATCACTAAAGGACCATGTTATCGCTAAAAAAGATACAGAATGGAAGGTCTGTATGTATTCAAGAACAATATTGATTTAAAACACAACTAGATAGCTCTCGTGGGAATTGCATGGTTTAGATTTGACTTATTTGAAGTTATTATAAAGACGAAAGTATTAAAGATTTATCATGAATTTTGTGTTTTATTATATTCTTTACCATCGGTTCTATATGTTTATTTCTAAGTTTTGGTTTTTAGTTGGATAAGTATAGTCTCCGCAAAGATATCAACTATCATAGCATACATGCCCCATTTCAGAACTTGATGTAAATTATGTTGTCTGTACGGAAACTTTTTTATTTTTTGTAGCGCACAACAATTTGGCAACTAGATGTTACATGAAGGATCACGGCAGCTCAGAGTAAGTTGTAGTGAATCGCATGGCTCCACTACAAGCGAGCGTCACGACGAGGCTAGCTGTTGGCACAGAAGTGAGTCCCGAGCGAGGCTAGCTGTCATTAGCCAATGAGCGGTCACGCCCAGGCAACAGTGCCCAGCCAACTGCCCTATATAATGGGGCTGTAGTGCTCGGCGACACAATGGTTTTTCTCACTGTGACCACTGAGCTGTACAGACGTACTTGCTCGTTATCTCACAGTGAAGGCAAAAGAAGGAACATTCCTCAACTTATTGGAGACGGAAGAAGTACACATGCACGACTGGACATTGAAAAGATATTCAAGTCAGAGATATTCAAAGTCCAGTTTGTGTCACGTGCTTCCTGCTTAGGCACGCCCTTCTCCGTACTCGTAACTCTACGATACGTAGAGCCCTGCGGTAGACGGACCATCACAACAAGAACAGAAGGGTTAGTCGACTACCAATCTATTTTTTTCCTCTCTTTCTCTTCCTCTACCCCTTTTCCTTACTTAGAACGTTGCTGAGAAGTAGTAGAGCCTGGTGTACTGAAAGGCTCCAGACCGTGTGGGAAAACCCCCATTATAGTAGGGGGGAGTGAGTACAAGTAGGGCACCAGCCGCTTCTCAGATAAGACAACGTTCTCTATCAGACACAAACACCAACATGTCCTCCCACGAGGGAGGGCAGGGGAGAGGGGGCGCCTGCCACACCGCCAGAAGCCTTCTCCCCACTCCCGTTAACTCCAGACCCTCACGTCTCCACATAGCAGAACCCCTTCCCCACCGAATCAACACAACAATACACCAAAACACCGCACAGCACTCCAACAATCACTCAACTAACAATCACAACACAAGACCCACTTACAACCATACCAAAAACACTACATTCAGGATCCAACTACGAAAAATTAACCCAGACATAACAACAGACAAACAAAAAATATTCGAAACAGCATTCAAAGACCTTGACGTTCCATTAACAAAACTATCAGAAAATAACTCAGGCTACTACGCCATAACTGACGAAGCAGCCGCTGTCGACAAGCTAACCTCTTTCAAAGCAACCGAACTCTTCAAGGAAATAAACCTCAGACCAATCATTCCACCTGGCATACGAGCCAAAAGAACCATTTTCATCCGCTAACTTGACAGCTCTATTGGGAAACTAACACCAGAAGAAATCGCATGAGAAATAAAGACACAGCAACCTTGGGCAAAAATACTTGAGGTAACAAAAATTAAAAACTGCACCCACGTAATAAAAATCACCTTCTCAGAGATTTCCATAACTCAAAAAATCCTCCAAAACGGCCTCCTGATGTTCAACACCAAAATCACTCCCTCACAGATAAAACTCGAAAAATACACTTACATCCAAATATGCTACAAATTTGAAGATCACGCCACCTACCAATGCACCTCCACAACACCTAGCTGCTTCGAATGTGCATCACACCAACACACACACCAACAATGTAACTCTCCCACAAAAAAAATGTCTAAATTGCAACCAACATCACCGAACTCTCGCAGCAACCTGCCCGTATAGGAAATAGGTTATACACCAGAAAAACGAAAATAAAAAAAACAAGAGACGGAGAAAAATAACCGCACATACCTTGACATAGCAAAAACTGCCATCCAACAAACGAACCAACCAACACCTGCTCTCACGCTCTCTAGCAACACCCACATCAAACTTGCTGCCCTAGTAATTGAAGCACACATCGCTAGTCTGGCCAAAACTGAAAGTTACGGAACAATCTTATCAAAATCCCTAAAAAGAAACTTCAATATTGATACCTCATTCCCCGATAGAGATTCCCAAAAAATATTCAACCTGTTCATCAACCCCGAACCTGCACCCATTGCTACCCCTAATACTAACACAAAAACAATCTCCACGCACCAAGACATGGAATCGGAATCGGAACAATCATCAACCGAAACGAATGACACGCAGGACCAAAACTCTGACAACACCGAACCTGAACAACCATGGGAAACGCGCACAAAGAAAAAAAAACACAAAAAAAGGGAAGAAAGCCTGCTCCCCTCCCGACAAACAACCGACACCTGACACCTGCGAACTCGAAGCCACACTCGTTAAAAGCGCAACACAACACCCACCGATCCCAACTCACCCCACTAACGACTGGATCATCACTGAACTTGCAAAAACCAACCCGAAAATCAAGGTTAAAATAGGAAAAGGAGACCCCAACGAAGTTTGGAAACAGATATATGTGAATAAAATACACCTGAATCAACTCACAATCTACGGAATTCCGCAACAAGACTTTGACGATATCCCGGCAAAGAATATTATTCTTTGCCCTGACGCACAAAAGACCAAAAGACCAAAACACACAATATAATGGGCACATATGTATAGCTACATAAAATCCCTCACCATCATTCAACATGACGTCCAGAATTGGCAAAACAACAAAATAGCACTATGCAACATCTACCGACAATATGATCCACACATAATACTACTTAACGCTCACTGCCTACGAGATAACACCCCCATAAAAATATGGAACTACAACACATACACTGCAAACAAAGCTAATGAACAACACGCAGGCACAGCCATAGCAATCAGGAAAGACATCTCATTTAAACTACAGGACAATTTCCACACAGACATGCTCGGAGTCACAGTCGAAACTCCGCAAGGCCCCATCACCATAGGCACAACTTACATCCCACCACGCACCAACTACATCAACTACATCGACATGAACACACTACTAAGACGGCAAAATGCTACCTACCTACTAGCAGATATGAATGCACGACACCCTACACTTGGATATAATTACACAAACAATAAAGGAAAACAAATACACTCACTCATAAATAAAAATAAATGTATACACATCGGACCAACTTTTCCCACCTTACTCACTCATAACTCCAGCACCACAATAACACCCAAACATTCCACAACATAAGACTACAACCAGGCCCGCTCACCCCATCAGACCACATCCCCATAATAGCAACCATCACTGCAAACCCCATCCAAATCCCCATCCACCCACGCCCATCTTTCCACAACGTTGACTGGACACAATACAAAAGCTTCCTCACCACACACACGGTACCACAAGACCCCTTACCGACTCTGGAAGAGATCGATAACCACCTGTCCAACTGGGAAAGTCACATTACTGCAGCCTCCAACCAAGCAGTCCCAACCATCACTCACAGAACAATCCTGGGAATCAAACCAACAAGAAACACTCCTGCTCCAAACAAGATACCAACACATCTGCTACCACCTCAGGAGACACGGACACTCCCCTCACTTGTACCGCGAACTTGTAAACCTCAGACACCAAATAAAACAAACATACTAACGCATATACAGTGCAACATGGAACCATACAATCACGAACATGAAAATAAACGATAACCCCAAACAATTTTGGTCGTCCATTAAGCGCATGTCTAGTAACAACACTAAACAAAGCACACCTTACATTAAACTCAACGACACATACTACCACTCCCCGAGTGACAAAGAACCCCTATTCAAAACACACTGGTGAAACATCTACTCAGGCACCGACGATCCCGACAACAAATTCGACGAAAACAACATTCATGACGTTGAAAAACAGATGACGAACATCACACCTCACTTAAAACCACACGAGACTGGAGACATTACCCGCCTAAACACACCCCAATTCCCAGCCATCACACTCCAAGAACTCAAACAAGCACTACAAACATTTTCACAAAAAGCTCCAGGACACACAAAAATCACGACACACCACCTCAAACAACTCCCCCTCAATATGCTCCAGTACCTGCTATACATATTCAACAACGCAATCTCCGCGGGATATTTCCCTATCAAATTAAAACACGCAATCATGATTTTCCTTCCTAAACCGTCCACCTCACAACACGAAAAAAAAAATACCGCCCAGTTTCACTACTCGACATCCACGGAAAACTCCTAGACAAAATCCTCACCTACACTCACCGACCATCTCACTATACACAACATATACAACAAAAGGCAACACGGCTTCCGACACGGAAGAGGAACACACGCTGCTCTTGCCACCCTACACGAGACGCTGCACATCCATTTAAACCAACGGCATACAATAGACGTCATACGAGATGTATCAAAAGCATTCGATAAAGTCTGGCACACATGCCTAAAATATAAATTATCGCAACTTAACCTCGATCCACTGTTCACAAAAATTCTTGCAAACTTCCTTTCAGACCGCACCGCTGCAATCAGAATCGCAAACCACACAGGACAACCTTT